>PVJD01010984.1:0-49462 GCA_004026545.1 Mormoops blainvillei
GTTACCTCGATGGAAAGGACAAATTCCTGGAAACACAAAACCTCTCAGGACTGTATCAACAAGAAATAGAAAATCTGAGGAGACCCGTAACTGGTAAGAAGATTGAACCAGTCATCGAAAAGCTACGATGACAAAAAATCTTGGAGCTGATGACTTTGCTGGTGAATTCCACTAACTATTAAAGAACTAATACCAATTCTCCTCAAATTCTTGCAAAGAATTGAAGAGGAGAAAACACATCTTAATTCATTCTATGAAGCTACCATTGTCCTGATACCAAACCCAGACAAAGACACTATAAGAATGAGACCAGTATCTCTGATAAATATTGATGCAAATATCAACAGAATATCAACAGACTGAATCTAGCAGCATATCAAAAGTATTATACACCAAGTGGGGTCAACATACAAGAATTGATCAATGTTAAACATCACATTAACAGAATAAAGGGAAAAAACCCGTTATTATCTCAATAGATGCAGAAAAAGCATTTGACATAATCCAATGCTCTTTTTGGTAAAAACACTGAAGAAATTAGGAGTAGAAGGAAACTACCTTAACATAACAGAAGCCTTTTATGAAAAATCCACAGCTGACACCATACTTAATGGTGAAAGACAGAACTTTCCCTGTAATTTCAGGAAGAAGAAGAGGACACCTGCATTTGCCATTTCTGTTCAAAATAGTATTAGAAATTCTAGCTGGCACAAGTAGGCAAGAAAAAGAAAACAAAGGCATCCAAACTGTAAACGAAGAACTCAAATGATCTCTGTTCACATAGTCATATAAGAGAAAACCATGAAGATTCCACACAAAAAAACTGTTAGAGTGAATAAATGAATTCAGCAAAGTAACAAGATACGCAATGAATACACACACAAAAAAATCCGTTGTGCTTCTATACATTCATAATCAACAATCTGAAAAGAAACTAAAGAAACAGCTCCATACATGATAGCATCAAAAAGAATAAAAGTATTAAGAATTAACCAAGGAGGTGAATGCTGTGAGCACTGAAAACTACAAAACATTGCTGAAAGACATTAAAGAAGACATAAATAGACAGGCATTCCATGTTCATGGATTGGAAGACTTAACATTATTAAAATTTCAATACTACCCAGAGTAACTTACAGATTCATTGCACTCTCTATCAAAATCCCAATGATGTTCTTTTCAGAAATAGAAATATCCATCCTAAAATTCACATGGAATCACAAAAAACCCTGAACTGCTAAAATAATCTTGAAAAAGAAGAAAAAAGTTAGAGGGCTCACACTCCCTCATTGAACATTTATAGCAGAGTTCCAGTGTGATACTGTCATCAGGACGGATACATAGACCAATGGAGTGAAAAGAGGGCCCAGAAATAAGCTCTTGCCTATATGGTCAAACAGTTTTCAACACGAGTGTCAAGACAGTTTAACGGGGGAAAGGACAATTTTTTTCAGAAAATATTGCTGAGAAAACTGGATATCCAGATGCAAAAGAATGAAGTTAGACCCTTACCTAACACCATATGTAAAAATTAACTCAAATTTTTTAATGTAAGAACGAAAACTATAATACACTTAGGAGAAAACATAGGAAAATGTTTCATGATATTGAATTTGGCAATGATTTTTTGGATATGACACCAATGCATTAGTAAAAAAGAAGAAAGAAGAATTGGACTTCATCAAAATTTTAAAAAACTTTTATTTATCAAAGGATACTGTCAACACAGTAAAAAGTCAACTCACCAAATGAGAAAAATATTTTAAAATCATATACCTGAGAGGGGATTAATATCCAGAATATACAGGGAACTCCTACAACCCAACGAGAACAACAATCCACTTAAATGATGGAGCTAAGGACCTGAACAGTCATTTCTTCAAAAAAGATATACAAATATTTAATAAGTACATAAACAGATGCTCAGTATCACTAATCACTCAGGAAAGTCTTATCAAAACCACCTCACACCTATAGGAGCAACTACTACCAAAGAACAGAAAACAAGTGTTGGTGTGGGTGCTGAGAGACAGGACCTTGGTCTTTCCCAAAAAAGAGATGAATTTTTTCAGAAATATATACTTTTAAAACAGGATGAGCTACATGGGTACCTTTAAATGTCCAGTTTAGGGGTTTTCCTACCACCATTTGAAATTGTTGCTCCAGAGTATAATAAGACAGGTTATATGTTTTTCTAAAAATATTTTTTTAATTTATTTTTAGACAGAGGAGAAGGGAGAGAAACATCAATGGGTGGCTGCCTCTCGCTCACCCCCTACTGGGGACCTGGCCCACAACCCAGGCATGTGACCTGACTGGGAATCAAACCTGCAGCCCTTTGCTTTGCAGGCTGGTACTCAATCCACTGAGCCACACCAGCCAGGGCCAGTTATATGTTTTTTTAAAACTTGCCTTTAATGTGTAAATTTCAAATTACCTGCAGATACAAAGGAAGAGAGATTTTAGCTTAAACATTTTCAGGTTCTAGAGGTCAAGGCTCTGAGATTTAGAGGTCAGGAGATGGGAGGGGAAAGTTCTAGGGAAGCGAGCAGCTTCTAGCAACGCAGCAGAAGTCCGGAGCCTAGAAAGGGATGACCAGTAAGAAACCTGCTAAGGTAGGGCTTCCCCAGATGACCAGGGTGGTGCGCTTGTCGCAGAAGGTGGAGCAAGAGACAATGAGGACCACCTGGCGTAGGTAAGCACACGCTTGCATCACTTCTCTATCCAGGAACTTCTCGGGGAGAGAACTAGACCACTTGAATTCCTGCAGTTATGTGGGTTGGGCACTTGAAACTATTTAATTAATCATTGAGGAAAGGGTCACCCCAGAAAGTTAAAGACCATGTAGACATCTGTATTGCACATTAGTATAATAGGTTTTCTTCTTTTTTTCACATCACTTCTGGTTCTGTGTACAGCCTTCCATGATAGATGAAAAGATCTTTGATGGAAGGGACCATAATTGCGATCCCAGAGCCTCGTGCAGTCCCAGAGGCAAAACAGACTCCAGGTAATCAAATACTTATATACACGGTGGGCAAAAGTAGGTTTACAGTTGTTCGTATGGAAAAAGACTTGCAGGCTATGATGATTACAATAGCTTTATTAACTCTGTTTTCACGTACTCGCAACTGTAAATCTACTTTTGCTCACTCCCTGTGCATGCACAAAATAGATCCAACGTCTGAAACAGGAAAATTGAAAGATAAGATGCCCTCTGGTGGAATCTCTAGGTAGTAACAGGCAAGGACCTGGGGGCCCTGGCCAGCAGGCTGCTTAAACAGAACAATCTCAGAAAAGGAGCGAGTGGCCAACTGCTAGCCAACCAACAGCAATCAGAGCAGCATGTCCAATAGAAATATAATGGGAGATACATATTTAATATCAAGTTTTCTAGTAGGCACATTAAAAGCCTAGTAAGAAACAAGTGAAATTAATTTAATGTGTTTTAAACCCAATAAATCCAAAATATTGTTAATTAAGCACTAATCAACAAATTATTAATAAGAGTATATAATCATATATAATATACTTTTTATTATTTTTGTGGTTTTTAATTTAAATTTTAATTTTCAATCACAGTTTACATTCAAAACCATTCAGTTCCAAATGTACAGCAAAGTGGCCAGACAATCATGTACCTTACAGAGTGGTCCCCTTGCTGCCTCAAGTACCCACCTCACCCCGTACATATTTATCATGATGTCTTTGACTCTATGCCCTATGCTGCAATCCCATCTCTGTGACTAACTACCAATTGCTACTGCTCAATTCCTTCACCTTCCTCACCCAGCTTCCCAAACCCCTCTCCTCTGACAACTGTCAGTCTATTCTCTGTATCCATTAATCCGTTTCTATTTTGTTTGTTTATTTCATTCATTAGATTGCACATATATGTGAAGTCATATGGTATTTGTCTTTCTCTGACTTACTTCACTTAGCATAGCACTCTCTTGGTCCATTCATGTTGTCACAAATGTTAAGATTTCATTCTTTTTATGAATGAGTAATATTCCTTTGTATGTATGTACCACTGCTTTTTTATCCTGTCATCCGTTGATGGGCACTTGGATTGCTTCCATGGCTTGGCTGTTGTAAACGATGCTGCAGTGAACACAGGGGTGCATATATTCTTCCGAGGTAGTGTTTGGGTTTCTTCAGATATATTCCCAGAAGTGGAATCGCTGGGTCATAAGGCAGTTCCTTTTTTAATTTTCTAGGAGTCTCCACAGTTTTCCATCGTGGCTGCACCAATCCTCATTGCTACAAACTGCATGAAGTTTCTCTTTTTTCCACATCCTCACCAGCATTTGTTTGTTTTATTGATCATAGACATTCTGACAAGTACGAGGTGGTAATTCATTGTGGTTTTGATTTGCATTTCTTGATGACTAGTGACGTGAAGCAATTTTTCATATTTCTATTGGCCTCTTTGGAGACGTGTCTATTCAAATCCTTTGATGACGTTTTAATTGGATTGTTTTTCTGGCGTTAAGTTGTCTGAGTTCTTTATTAATTTTGGATATTAACCCCTTATCAGATGTTCATTGGTGAATATATTCTCCCATTCAATAGGTTGCCCTTTCATTTTGTCAATGGTTTCCTTTGCCATGCAAAAACTTTTTAATTTCATGTCATCCTGTATGTTTAATATTATATTTCTTTTGTTTCCCTTGCCTGAGAAGATATATCAGAAATATTGTTAAGAGAAATGTCAGACATTTCTCTGCCTATGTTTTATTTTTATGGTTTTGAGTCTTACATTTGTCTTTAATTCATTTTGTTTTTTAAATTTATTTATTTTTATTATTTTATTTTTTATTGTTTTTCGAGTATAGATGTTAAATCCTTAACAAAATATTGGCAAACTGTATCCAGCAATACATTAAAAAGATCATGTACTATGATCAAGTGGGATTCATCCCAAGGATGCAAGGATGGTACAAAACTCACAAATTAATAAAAGTAATACATCGCATAAACAAAGGAAAGGCAAAAATCACATGATCATATTAATAGATGCCAAAAAAGCATTTGATAAGATACAGCACCCATTTATGATAAAAAACACTCAGCAAAGTGGGAGTAGAGGGAGCATACTTCAACATAATAAAGGCCATTTATGAAAAACCTACCACCAACATCATATTCAAAGGGCAAAAACTAAAATCTTTCCCTATAAGATCAAGAACAAGACAAGGTTGCCCACTTCTGCCACTTTCATTCAACATAGTTTTGGAAGTTATAGCCGCAGTGAGCAAACAAGAGAAAGAAATAAAAGGCATCCAAATTGGAAAGGATGAAGTAAAACTCATTGTTTGCAGATGACATGATAGTGTACATAGAAAACCCTGTAGACTCCACAAAAAAACTACTTGACCTAATAAATGAATGTGGCAAAGCAGCAGGATACAAAGTCAATATTCAGAAATTGAAGACATTTTTGTACACTAACAACAAAATATCAGAAACAGAAATTAGGGTAAAAAATCCCATTTGATATAGCAACAAGAAAAATAAAGTACCTAGGAATAAATCTAACCAAGGAGATAAAAGACCTGTCCTGAGAAAAGCATATGACACTGAAGAAAGAAATTAAGGAAGATACAAATAAATGGAAGCATATACCATGTTCATGGATTGGAAAAATTAACATAATCAAAATGTCCATACTACTCAAAGCAATCTATAGATTCAATGCAATCCTTATTAAAATACCAATGGCATATTTCACAGATATAGAACGAACATTTCAAAAATGTATATGGAACCATAAATGACCCCAAATAGCCTCAATAATTTTGAGAAAGAAGAACAAAGTAGGAGGGATCACAATACCTGCTATCAAACTATATTACAAGACCACCGTAATCAAGAGTCTGGTACTGGCATAAGAACAGACACATAGATCAATGGAAGAGAATAGAGAGCCCAGAAAGAAACCCATGTCTCTAAGGTCAATTAATTCACTTTGATTTTACTCTTGAAGATGGCCTAATTTCATTTTTGTTTTGTAGTGTAAGTTTGATATCAAATAGTGTGATGCGTCCAACTTTGTTCTTCTTTGTCCAGATTGCTGAGGCTACTCGGGGTCTTTCATGTTTCCACATAAATATTTGTACTGTTTGTTCTAGTTCTGTAAATACACTTTTAGTATTTTGATAGGAATTACATTGAAACTACAGGTTACTTTGGGTAGTATGGACATTTTAATGATATTAATTCCTCCTATCCATGAACATGGTTTATACTTCCACTTATTTGTATCTTCTTCAAATGTTTCTTTCTTCAGTAGCTTATAATTTTCCAGGATGGGCATTTCACCTCCTTGTTTAAGTTGATTCCTAGGTACCTTATTTTTTGGATGCGATTGTAAATGGGATTGTTTTCCTAGTTTTTCTAGAATAATAACAATAGTTTGTTATTGTTGTATAAAAATGCCACCAATTTCTGAATATAATTTTGTACGCTGCCACTACACCATGTTCATTTATCTATAATATACATTTTTAAATGCAGTGATACTAATATATGATGAGTTGAGTTAGGATTTTTAGACTTTACAATGGTGCCAAAGCGATACCCATGTAATCATCTTGTGTCTCACTTTCAGTACAGTATTCAATAAATTACATATGATATCTAACATTCTTATAAAATAGGTTTTGTGTTAGATGATTTTGTCAAACTATAAGCTAATATAACTGTTCTGAGGATACTTAAAGTAGGCTGGCTAAGGTATAGTGTCTGGTAGGTTAGGTGTATTTAATGTATTTTTTCTTTTTTTTATTGTTCACACTATTACAGGTGTCCCCATTTCCCCCACCAGTTTGCCCACCTCCACTCATCCCCTGCTCCCCCTTCCCTCTGACCATCACCACACTGTTGTCTGTGTCTATGGGTTATGTATATATGTTCTTTAGTTAATCTCTTCACCTTCATTCACCCAGTCCTTCTCCCACCTCCCACTGACAGCTGTCAGTCTGTTCCATATGTCCATGCTTCTGTTTCTATTTTGTTCATCAGTTTATTGTGCTCATTATATTCCACATATAAGTGAGATAATATGGTATTTGTCTTTCTCTGACTGGCTTATTTCACTTAGTATAAGAATCTCCAGGTCCATCAATGCTGTCGCAAAAGGTAAGATTCATTTCTTTTTTATGGCATGTAGTATTCCACTGTATAAATGAACCACAGTTTTTTTTATCCACTCATCTACTTAATGGGCACTTGGGCTGTTTCCAGACCTTGGCTATTGTAAATCATGCTGCTATGAATATACAGGTGGATATATTCTTTCAAATTGGTGTTTCAGGGTTCTTAGGATACAGTTCCAGAAGTGAGATTGTTGGGTCAAAAGACAGTTTAATTTTTTGAGGAAACTCCATACTGCTTTCCACAATGGCTGTACCAGTCTGCATTCCCACCAATAGTGCACTAGGGTTCCCTTTTCTCCACATCCTTATTAGCACTTGTTGTTTGTTGATTTATTGATGGTAGCCATTCTGGTGGGTGTGAGATGATATCTCATTGTGGTTTTAATTTGCATCTCTTTGATGTTTAATGATATTGAGCACTTTTTTATATGCCTATGGGCCCTCTGTATGTCCTCTTTGGAAAAGTGTCTATTCAGGTTCTTTGCCCATTTTTTAAAATGGATTGTTTTTCTTCCAGGTGCTGAGTGTATAAGTTCTTTATATATTTTGAAAATTCATGCCTTATCAGATGTTTCATTGGCAAATATGTTCTCCCATACTGTGGGATCCCTTCTCATTTTGTTGATGGTTTCTTTTGATGTTCAGAAGTTTTTCAGTTTGATGCAATCCCATTTGTTTAGCTTTTTCTTTATTTCCCTTGCCCTAGGAGATATATCAGCAAAAATATTGCTGTGAGAGATGTCTGAGATTTTACTGCCTATGTTTATTTTTCTAGGGTTTTTATGGTTTTGTGACTTACATTTAAGTCTTTTATCAATTTTGAGTTTATTCTTGTGTAAATTGGTAGACTAATTTCATTTTTTTGCATGTACCTGTCCAATTTTCCCAGCACCATTTATTAAAGAGACTGTCTTTACTTCATTGTACACACTTGCCTCTATTGTCAAATATTAATTGAACACTTGGTATTGGTTGATTTCTGGGCTCTCTGCTCTGTTCCATTGATCTATATGCCTGTTCTTATGCCAGTACCAAGCTGTTTTGATTAAAATCACCTTGTAATGTAGTTTGGTATTAGGTAGTGTGATTCCTGCAACATTGTCCCTCCTTCTCAACATTGCTAAGGCTATACTGGATCTTTTTTGTTGTTTTCCATATACATTTCTGGAATACTTGTTCTTGATCTATGAAATGTGCCACTGGTGTCTTAATAGAAGTTGCATTGAACCTATAGGTTACTTTGGGGAGTTTAGACATTTTAATGATGTTAATTCTTCCGATCCATGAACACAGTATATGCTTCCACTTATTTGTACCTTCCCCAATTTCTTTCTTCAATGTCCTGGAGTTTTCCAAGTACAGGTCTTTTACCTCCTTGGTTAAATATTCCTAGGTACCTTGTTTTTTTTTTGGTTGCAAGAGTAAATGGGATTGTTTTCTTATTTACTCTTTCTGATAGTTCGTTATTGGTATATAGAAATGCCACCAATTTCTGAACATTAATTTTGTATTCTGCTACTTGGCTAAAGTAATTTATTGGCTCTAGAAGGCTTTAGAAGGAGTCTTTATGGTTTTCTACATACAATATCATGTCATCTGCAAATAATGGCAGTTTTTATTTCCTCCACTTCAATTTGGATGCCTTTTTCTTTTTCTTTTCGTCTGGTTGCTGTGGCTAGGACTTCCAGTACTACACTGGATAAAAGTGGTAAAAGCAGACCTCCCTGTTGCTCCTGACCTTAAGGGGAGCGCTTGTAGTTTATGACCATTTAGTATGATGTTGGTGGTGGACTTGTCATATATGGCTCTTATTACGTTGAGGTATGTTCCCTCTGTTCCCACTTTGCTGAGACTTTTTATAATAAATGGGTGCTGGATTTTATCAAATGCTTTTTCTGGATCTATTGATATGATCATATGGTTTTTATCATTCATTTTGTTTATGTGGTATATCATGTTTATTGATTTGTGGACATTATACCAACCTTACATCCCTGGAATAAAGCTCACTTGATTATGGTGTATGATCTCTTAAATATATTGCTGGATCTGGTTTGCTAATATTTTGTTGAGGATTTTAGCATCTATGTTCATCAGTGATATTGGCCTATAATTTTCTTTCTTTGTAGTGTCTTTGTCTGGTGTTGGAAGCAGGATAATGCTGGCCTTGTAAAATGAGCTTGGGGATTTTCTCTCCTCTTTATTTCTTTGGACTAGTTTAAAAAGGATAGGTGTTAGTTGTTCTTTGAATGTTTGGTGAAGTCATCCCATTGAGTACTTTTATTTGTTGGTAGTTTTTTTTTTAAATTATTGATTCAATTTCACTGGCTGTGATCTGTCTATCAGATTATCTGATTCTTCCTGATTCAGTTGTGGAAAATTGTATGTTTCTAGGAATTTATCAGTTTTTCCCAGGTTGTCAATTTGTTGGCATATAGTTGTTCACAATATTTTCTTACATTCCTTTGTATTTTTGTATCTTTGGTGTCAGTTGTTACTTCTGTTTCATTTCTGATGTATTTATTAAGTCTCCTCTCTTTTTTTCTTGATGAGTGTGGTTAAAGTTTTGTCAATCTAGTTTACCATTTCCAGGAAGCAGTTCTTGGTTTCACTGATTTTTGAATTGTTTTATTTTTACTCTATTTCATTTATTGCTGCTCTGGTCTTTATTATTTCCTTCTTTCTACATGCTTTGGGCTTTGTTTGCTGTTGTTTTTTTTCCAGATTCTTTAAGTATAACGAATCTATTTCAGTTCTTTCTTGTTTTCTAAGGTAGGTCTGAAATACTACAAATTTCCCTATTAGGACTTTGTTTGCTGTGTCCCACAGGTTTTGATTGTTGTGTTCTCGTTTTCATTTGTTTCAAGGTAAATTTTGATTTCTTCCTTGATCTCATTCTTGAAGCATTCATTGTTTAGTAACATGTGATTTAATCTCCAGTACTTTGTGTGTTTTTCAGTTTTTTTTCCTCATGGTTTATATCTACTTCCATACCATTATGATCAGAGAAGAGGCTTAATATGATTTCAACCTTCTTAAATTTATTGAGACTTGTTTTGTGTACTAGCATGTGGTCTATCCTAGAAAATGTCCCATGTGTGCTTAAGAGAATATATATTTTGCAGCTTTGGGGTGAAATGCTCCGAAGGTATTGATTAAATCCATCTGATCTAGTGTGTTGTTTAAGGTCACCATTTCCTTGTTGATTTTCTGTCTGGAATATCTATCCATTGATGTTAGTGGGGTGTTAAAATACCCACTACAACTGTATTATTGTCAATCTCTCCCTTTATGCCCATCAAGATTTGCTTTACATATTTAGGTGCTCCTCTGTCGGATTGCTCTTTTTATCATTATATGTGTCCTTCTTTGTCTCTTACCGTAGACTTTGTTTTAAAGCTTATTTTGTCAGATGTAAGTATTGCTACCCCAACATTTCCTTTCATTTCCATTTCCATGACATACATTTTTCCAACCCTTTACTTTTAGTATGTGTGTATCTTTTGTTTTGAGGTGGGTTTCTTGTATACAGCATATACGAGTATATGTGTCTTGCTTTCTTTTTTAAAAAGTATATTTAGTTGATGATGCCATTATGGTTGTCCCATTTTTTCTCCCCTTTATTCCCTTCTGCCCTGCACCCTCCTCCCACCAGCATTCCCCCACTTAGTTCATGTCCATGGGTCATACGTGTAAGTTCTTTGGCCTCTCCATTTCCCATATGATTATTAACCTCCCCCTATCTATTTTGTATCTACCAATTATACTTCTTATTCCCTGTAATTTTAACCCCATTCTCCACCCTCCCCCTCCCCTCTGATAACCCTCCATGTGATCTCCATTTATGTGATTCTGTTCCTGTTCTAGCAGTTTGCTTAGTGTGTTTTTGTTTTTGTTTGTTTAGGTTCAGCTGTTGATAGTTGTGAGTTCATTGTCATTTTACTGTTCATATTTTTGACCATCTTCTTTTTCTTAGATAAGTTCCTTTAACATTTCATATAGTAAGGGCTTGGTGATGATGAACTTCTTTAACTTGACCTTATCTGGGAAGCACTTTATCTGCCCTTCCATCCTAGATGATAGCTTTGCTGGACAGAGTAATCTTGGATGGAGGTCCTTGGCTTTCATGACTTTGAATACTTTTTTCCATCCCCTTCTCGCCTGTAAAGTTTCTTTGGAGAAATTAGCTGATAGTCTTATGGGAACTCCTTTGCAGGTAACTGTCTCCTTTTCTCTTACTGCTTTTAAGATTCTCTCCTTATCTTTAATCTTGGGTAATATAATGATGATGTGCTTTGGTGTTTGCTTCCTTGGGCCCAACTTCTTTGGGACTCTCTGAGCTTCCTGGACTTCCTGGAAGTCTATTTCCTTGGTCAGATTGGGGGAGTTCTCCTTCATTATTTTTTCAAATAAGTTTTCTATTTCTTGCTCTTCCTCTTCTCCTTCTGGCACCCCTATGATTCGGATGTTGGAACATTTAAGGTTGTCCCAAAGGTTCCTCAGACTCTCCTCATTTTTTTGAATTCTTGTTTCTTCATTCTGTTCTGGTGGAATGTTTATTTCTTCTTTCTGCTCCAAATCTTTGATCTGAGTCCCAGTTTTGTTCCCTTCACTGTTGGTTCCCTGTATATCTTGCTTTATTTCACTTTGCATAGCCTTCACTTTTTCTTCCATTTTGTGACCATACTCCACCAATTCTGTGAGCGTCCAGATTATCAGTGTTTTTAACTCTGCATCTGTTAGGTTGGCTATCTCTTCATTGCTTAGTTCTATTTTTGGAGCTTTGATCTGTTCTTTCGTTTGGGCCATACATTTATTTGTCTCGGCATGCCTATTATGTTGTGAGGGACAGAGCCTTAGGTATTTGCAAGGGCAGGGCAACCCACACCACTGCCTTGTGGCACTGTATGTTGGGGAGGGGTCTGAGAGGGAACAGTGCCACTGGCTTGGCTGTTGGCTGGCTGTCAGTCACTCCCCCTGCTACCCACAAGCAAACTGGGACCTTCTGATGCTGGTTCCCGGGTGGGTGGGTTTGTGTACGTTCTAGAACCCTGTGGGTCTCTCAAACGAACTCCACTGTGAGACTGGCAGTTTCTCCCACCACCACAACCCCCGCAGGTTTTTACCGGTAGAGGTTTTGAGGCCTTCTTTTCCTGCGCCAGAACCCTCGGTTGCATGGTCTCGCTCACTCCCCAGTTGTTCCTCCCAGTTTATCCCAGTTTATGGGACCTCCCTGTCTGCCAGCTACTGCCTTGCCACGTGTCTTCTCTGCCCCAGCTGCCCGTCTCTGCCCCCCCTACCGGTCTGAATTAATATTTCCTCTTTAACTTCCTGGTTTTTGGACTTCCATACAGTTTCTTTTCTGGCAGTTCTGGTTATTTTTGTTTTTAAATGTATCATTGTCCTTCTTTTGGTTGTGCAAGGAGACAGTGTATCTACCTTTGCCTCCATCTTGGCTGGAAGTCTGCCATGTCTTGCTTTCTTATCCATTCAGCTACCTGATGTTTTTTTATTGGAGCATTTAAGGCATTTACATTTCAAATGATTATTGATAGGTACATATATATTGCCAATTTATTCTTTTAATTATGTTCATTTTTTTTGTATTTTTCCCTTTCTTCTACTTCTTAAAGCGGGCCCTTTAATAATTTTTATAGTGCTGGTTTGGTGGTAACAAACTTCTTTAGCTTCTTCATGTCTGGGAAGCTCTTCATTTTTCCTTCAATTTTAAATGACAGCCTTGCTGGGTAAAGTAGTCTTGATTGTAGGTCCATGCTCTTCATTAGTTTGAATATTTCATGTCAATCCCAGTGGCCTGAAATATTTCTGTTGAGAGATCAGCTGAGTCTTTTGGGAGATCCCTTGTAGGTAATTATCTGCTTTTCTCTTACTGCTTTTAAGATCCTCTCATTGTCCTTAATCTTTTGCACTTTAACTATGATGTGTCTTGGATTGGACCTCTTTGGGTTTATCTTGTTTGGGACTCTGTGTGCTTCTTGGACTTGTCTTTTCCCTTCAAAAGAAGAGAAGTAACTCTCTTCTTTTCTCTTGCTGCTTTTAAGCTTCTCTCCTTATCTTTAACCTTGGGTAATTTAATTATGATGTGTCTTGGTGTATTCCTCTTTGGGTC
The DNA here is from genome assembly GCA_004026545.1 of Mormoops blainvillei. Taxonomy (NCBI): domain Eukaryota; kingdom Metazoa; phylum Chordata; class Mammalia; order Chiroptera; family Mormoopidae; genus Mormoops; species Mormoops blainvillei. The sequence goes on from PVJD01010984.1 coordinate 13,291, forward strand.
CAACTTGTTTGGGACTCTCTGAGCTTCCTGGACATATATGTTTTCCTTTGCCAGGCTGGGGAAATTTTCCTGCATTATTTTTTCAAATAAGTTTTCAATTTCTCACTCTCCCTCTTCTCCTTGTGGTACCCCTATGATTTGGATGTTGGTATATTTAAAGTTGTCCCAGAGGTTCCTAAGGCTCTCCTCATTTTTTTTTTTAATTTATGTTACTTCTTTCTGCTCCGGGTGAATGTTTATTTCTTTCTTTTGTTCCAAATCATTGATTTGATTCTTCCCTTCACTGGTGGTTCCCTGTATATTTTTCTTTATTTCACTTTATATAGCCTTCACTTCTTCATTTATTTTGTGTCTATACTCAATCATTTCTCTAAGCATCCTGATTACCAGTCTTTTGAACTCTGCATCTGATACATTGGTTATCCCCTTGTCTTAGTTCTTTTTCTGGAGTTTTGATCTGTTCTTTCATTTGGGCCATATTTCTTTGTTTCCTCAATTTGTCAGAACACCTGTTATGTTGTAAGTGGCAGAGCCTTAGGTATTTGCCAAAGTGGGGCAACCTGCTTTGTCAGGCTGTGTTGCTGTACATAGAGGAGGGGTCAGAAGGAAACGATGTCATTTGCTTGGCTCTTCCCCCACTTTCAGTCACATCCCCCACTACCTGCAAGCAAGTGGTGCCCTTCCATCTGCTGCCTTGGTGCTGATTCCCAGAGTTGGTGGGCTTGTGTACATTCTAAGACCCTGCGGGCCCCTCAAATGGACTCTCTGAGAGACTAGCAGTTTCTTCTGCCACCACAACCCCCACGATTTTTACAGCCAGAGATTATACAACTTTATTTTTCCCAGTGTTGGAACCTGGGTTGTGCAGTCTGTCCTGGGGCTAGAATTACTTGCTCCCATGTTGTCCCTCCCAGTTTTTATCCTCACACAAATGTGGGACCGCCTGTTCTGCCAGCTGCCTTGCCAGACATCATCTCCACCACTGCTTCCCATCTTTGCCCTTTCTACCAATCTGGATGAATGTTACTTCTTTAACTCCTTGGTTATTGGACTTCCATACAGTTCGATTTTCTGGCAGTTCTAGTTGTTTTTTGTTTTTAGATTGGTTGTTATCCTTCTTATGGCTGTGGGAAGAGGTGCATATCTATCTACACCTCCATCTTGGTGAGACGTCTATCTTCATTCTTTTTATTTTATTTTACTTTTTTTTTTTTTTTTTTTGCTGCTCTGGTTGGGTGTTTTTCCTACCTTGTCTTCCGAATTGCTGATTCAGTTCTCTGCTTCATCCAAACTACTGTTTATTCCTTCCAGTGTATTCTCTATGTCAGATATGGTAGTCTTCACTTATGACTGGTTCTTTTTCATGGTTTCTATGTCCTTTTTCATGCTGTTATAGTCTCACTAAATTCCTTAAGGATCCTATAATCATTATTTTGAGCTCTATATCTGATAGATTGTTTGCCTCCATTTTATTTAGCTCTTTTTCTGGGGATTCCTCCTGTTTTTTTTATTCGGGGCCTATTTCTTTGCCTTGCCATTTTGGCTGTTTCTTTGTATTTGTTTCTATGTACTAGACAGATCTGCTATGACTCCCTGTCTTTGTGTGTGTAGGGGGTGGCCTTATATTGTAGGTGTCCTGTGGGACCCAATAGTGCAGCCTTCCTGATCTCCTGAGTTGGGTTCTCTAGGAATGTCCCTTGAGTGTATGTGGGACCACCTGTTGTAACTGAGTCTTGTTGCTGTTGGCCCCTTCATGCAGATCAACCCTCAGGCTGGCTGACAGTGAGGCTCAACCCTGACCATGGTGTGTGAGCTGCTGTGTAGGTGCAGTCTCAATGTGGCTTTTTCTGGAAATCCTTGGTTAAAAGACTCCTCATCAGCTAGTCTTTACTTATTTATTCAGGGTGATTCTTCCCCAGTTTAGTTGTATTTCCAGTTTGGTCCTAGGACCAAGTGAGTGCAAGATCCATCTATTCTGCCACCCTCTTGAAAGTCCTAAATGCATTTTTAAAAATTCCTCACAAGAGGACGTTTTTTACCCAAGGACTCTTTTTTTTCATTGCTTTTAGAGAGAGGAAGGTGGGGGAGAGATAGAGAGGGTGAGAAACATTGATATGTCTAATGTCCTTCCATTTCACCTTGTAGGACTCCATTGAGCATTTCTTGCAGGGCAGGGCTAGTGGTCACAACTCCCTCAACGTTTGTTTACCTGGGAATGTCTTGACTTCTTTCTCACTTTCGAAGGACAGTTTGTCTGGATATAGAATTCTTGGTTGACATATTTTCCCATCTAACATTGAATATATGAGCCTACTCTCTCCTGCCCTCACAACTTCTGATGAAAAATCTCATAATCCTATTCAGAATCTCTTGTATGTGATGATTCACTTCTCTCTTGCTGCTTTCACGATTTGCTCTTTGTTTTTTGCTTTTGAAAGTATGATTATAACATGTCTCTGAGTGAATGTCATCTAATTTGAAATACATTGAGCTTCTTGGATATTTGTATCCATGTTGTCCATCAAGTTTGGAAAGTTTTAATCTATTATTTCTTCAAATATTCTGTCCGCCCCCTTCTCTCTCTTCCTTTTTTCCCTGGACTGTCGTGATGTGTATGTTGGTCCACTTGATGGTGTCCCACAAATCCCTTAGGTGCTATTTACTCTCAATTTTTTTCTTTCTGTTGCTCAGCCTCAATAGTTTCCATTGTCCAATCTTGTAGTTTGCTGATTTTTTATTCTACCTTCTCAAATTTGCCTTTGAATCTGTCTAGTAATTTTTTAATTTTAGTTTTTGTTCTTCTAAGCTCCAGAATTTTGTATTTTTTATGTTTTCTATGTTTATTGATATTTCCTTTCTGTTCCCAGACATCATTGTCATTCTTTTCTCCATATGTTTCTTCAGTTCTTTGAGCATCTTCAAGACAGTTGTTTTAAAAATTTTGATATTATACTCACTACTAGATTTATTTCAGGGAAAGATTCTGTTGAATTATTTTTTTATTTGAATGGGCCTTAATTTCCTGTTTCTTTGTATGTATTTGGGTTTCTCCTGAACAGTGGCCATTTGGAGTCAAGTACTGTGGTACTAACTTTGGAAAGCAATAACTGCCCCTACCCCAGGGTTTGCTGTGTTTTAAAAAAATTTTTTAATGTATTGATGAGAGACAGAGAGAGAGAGAGAGAGAGAGAGAGAGAGAGAGAAATAGCAATTTGTTGCTCTACTTATTGATGCATTCATTGGTTGCTTCTTGTATGTGCCCTGACCAGAGATTGAACCTGTAACCTTGACATATTGGGGTGACTTTCTAACCAACAGGGTTATCTGGCTAGGGCTGCTGCTTTTTGGGTTTGTTTGTTTGTTTGATTGTTGTAACCTGTCTCTCTGCTGAACATCAGCATCAGACATAAACTTAATGTATTCTCACAGGTTTTCACAGTTTTTCCTGGGCACGTGAAGTCATTTTCTCATTTTCCACATATATCCATTGGTATTTTAATGTCCTAGTCTTTAATATCTGGATCCCAAAAGAAAAAAGTGAAAAAGAAGTGGGGAGTGTATTGACCCTTTAAGTCCTCCTGGAAATCTCTTACGCCAGAGACAGAGGGCTTCCACAACTGGGAGGAAGTACAATAAAAATGGCCTCCTGGCTCTTGTCTGCACCTCTGTGATCAGAAGTAGCAATCAGCCACCAGACTGCGGATTCCCAATATTTGGAGGGTGGAGCCCTTTTCACCCACCCTGGCTCCCACAGGCTGTGGGAAGCTGCTCTAGGAAATCTTGCTTCCTGGCACATAGCTGAGGTGGAGATAGGTGGCTGCTACTGTGATAAGAGCTGAAATTGACTGAAATTAACTGCAACTTACCATTTATAGCTTCCCTTGAATGTTGCTAGCTTTCAATAGACTCTAGAATTTCAAAATAGTTATATCAGACTGATTTTTGCCAGTGCAATTATTGTGTATTTAGGGCGACTTATTCCTGGTGCTTCCTACTCTGCCTCAGTCCAAGGATCTTATGAGATTTTTAGTGTTTTAATTTGTCCTTGGTGCCATCCCCTGCTCTTCTGCTCTCTAGTAGCTCTGGAAACTGGCAGGCTACACTCACAGTGAAATCCAGCAGTGCGGCAGCCACTGAAGGAGTGGAATAGGGCTGCGGTTTCTTTACAGCTTCATTCTCACAGCATTATCATTCGACTTGTGTAGCACCTTCCTGAAAGACCTCCCTTGAAAGGCTGTCGGTATTTGACCTGTCTCAGAGTTCACCTAATACATAAAGCCTTTCCTTGGGGCAGGTGGGGGTGGGGATGTTTTTAAAAAAACAGTTAGATGCAATGTTTAACTTTTTGGCTTTCTGAGGCAGTGGACAGCAGTTGGAATACATGATAAACTAGATGTCTTAGAAGGTAAAGGTAGCAGAGGAGATGTCCTTAGGGATCTTGAAAAGCTCTCAGATATTCCTGGGAATCTAGAAGACCACATGCATGTGTAGGATGGTAAGCAAGCCCAGAGTTATATGCATGCTAAGGAAAGAGTGAGAAGGCCCTACATTCTCACCTCTGTCTGACCTTGAGGCTCCAGACAAGGAGGGAGTAACAGTGAAGAAAGAGTTGTCAGCTGACTGTTGAAGGTGCACCCCAGCATGAACACAGAGCCCCTTGGCAAAATCTGGGAGGCTTATGGATTCCAAGCAATTAAGGAAATCTCTATGCAACCATTAGCTGACCACTAAGCTAACCAAGAAACTTCAGTGGCCACACACAACAAAGAACACAGACTTTACATATTTAGTTCAGAATCACTACTAAACAAACAACAGCAACTACAACAAATACCAATTATTGCAAACTGAAGGGAGGGGGATAGTCTGATTTCCAGAGTTGCCACATTTAAGAGCAATTTTTAAAAATGTGCATATAAGGGGACCTGTGAAGTTCAAACCATGTTGTTCAAGGGTCAACTGAATATACAAATATTGAATTATCCTATTATATACCTGAAACTAATATAATGTTATATGTCTATTATATCTCAATTAACAAAAAAAATGGACTTAAAGTTTTGGGAGAAAAAGACAAGTGAAAGTATGAAAACAGAGTCTTACTAAATAAAGAATATAAACAAATGAACAAATTATAAGAGAACCAAGTAGAGATTCTGGAGTTGAAAAGAATAATAATTGAAATGAAAAATTCACTGGAGGGGTTCAACAACATATTTTAGCATGTGAAAGAAAGGATCTGCAAACTTGAAGATAGTTCAATAGAGATTATCCCACATGAGAAGCAGAAAGAGGAATGAAGAAAAATGAACAGATCCTCAGAGATCTGTAGTACATCATTGAGAATACCAGTTTAGTGCCTTGGCTGGTGTGGCTCAGTTGACTGGAGCGTCATCCTGTAAACTGAAAGGTTGTGGGTTCAATCTCTGGTCAGGGCACATACCTAGGTTGTGGGTTTGATTTCCAGTAGATCCCTGGTTGATTCCCAGTCAGTCCTCAGTAGATTGATCCCTGGTCATGGTTTACATGGGAGGCAGCCAATCAATGTTTCTCTCTTTCTCCCTCTCCCTTCCCCCTATGTCTCTCTCTCTAAAAGCAATGGAAAAATGTCCTCAGGTGAGGTTAAAAAAAATAGCAACAGACTACACAGATTGGGAGTCCCAGAAGGAGAGTAGAGGAGAGAATGAGACAGAAAGAGAGAGAGAGAGAGAGAGAAAGTAGATCTGAAGAAATGGGTAAAAACTCCCCAACTTTGATAAGTAATATTAACCTTTTACTTTAAGTCTGATAAACTCAAAAATATTCGTATCTGGACACAACATACTCAAGCTGCTGAAAGTCAAAGCAAAGAGAGAACTTTGAGATCAGCAGGAGAGAAGTGACTCATCACATACAGGGATCCTCAATAAGGTTAACAGATCATTTCTCATTAGAAGCTATCAAGCCTAAGGCAGGGGGATGACACATTCAAAATGCTGAAAGAAATAAGACCTGCCAACCAACAATTCTATATTTAGCAAAGCTATCCTTCAAAAATGAAGAAGAGATGAAGAGATTCCCAGATGAATCCAAACGGAGAATTCATCACTAATTGATCTATCTTACAAAATGTACTAAAGAGGGTTCTTTAGCTGAAATAAAATAACAGAAACCAGTAACTCAAAATCTACATGAAGAAATAAAGAAAACTGGTAAAGGTAACTAGATAGGTAAATATAAAAGACAACATTGTATATTTTAGTTTGTAACCCTTTTTCTCCCTATAGGGTTTAAAATCGACTTCATAAAGCATTAATTATAAATCTGTGCTGATGGGCACACAATGGATGAAGATGAAATGTTTACGGCAATAACAGCACAGGGGAGGGGGAAGGAATGGAGCTATATAGGAGCCAAATTTTGTATACTATTAAAATTAAGTTTGTATTATTCTGAACTATATTATTATAAACTAAGATGTTAATTGTAATCTCCATGGCAACCATTAAGTAAATAACTAAATATATGTGAGAATTAAAATGTTATATTAGAAAATATCTATTTAACACAAAATATGGGATCTGGCAGAAATAAGGCTTGCTTGAGTGTGGTTGGTAGGGCAATAATATGGGTGTAATAATTTATAGTTTTAATTTGAACATTTTACCTAAAATGTCATATGGTATGCTTGAGTGTGGTATTGTTATGTTACAGAATTACAGGCTTGTGATTTTATAATAAGAAAAGGGGCTTTATTTGTGCCAGACCTTGTAGGTAATGGAGAATTAGAGAAATAAAAAAGTCAAGACATTAAAACATACTGAGCCCTGGCTGGGTGTCTCAGTTGGTTGGAGCATCAACCCCTACACCAAAAGGTTGCAGGTTTGATACCCAGTCAGGGCACATACCTTGATTGTGGTTCGATCCCTGATTGGGGCACGGGTGGGAGGCAACCGATTGATGTTTTTCTCTCACATTGTTGTTTCTCTCTCTCTCTCTCCACCCTCCCACCCTGCTCCTTCCCTCTCTTCCTCTCCTTTCCTCTCTCTCTAAAGTCAATAAACATATCCTTGAGTGAGGATTAAAAAAAAGTCTTGAAAACAAATAGCAACATGTAAAACCTAACATTAATAATTACATCAAATGTAAATGGATTGAACACAATTAAAAGGTGGAGATTGGCAGAATGAATTAAAAAACATGTTCTAACTATATGTTGTCTACAAGAGACACACTTTAGATTCAAAGACACAAATAAGTTGAAAACAAAAGGATAGAAAAAGATATACCATGCAAACAGTAACCAAAAGAGGGCTGTAGTTGCTATACTAATATCAACCAAAATAGATTTTAAGACAAAAATTGTTACTTGAGACAAATAATGTTATCTTATAAATTCTTTGTTTTAGGCAGGACTCAAGTCCGCTCTGCATGGTAATGGCTGGTATTGAAGTCATTCAGAAGCTCAGGGGGTGCTGTCACTTCCAAGATGGCCACTCACATGCTGGCAATCGGTGCTGACTGTTGGCTGGGGCTCTAGTTCTCTTGAACGTGGACCTTTCCTTGTGGCAGTTTGGGCTTTCTTACAGTGTGGCAGCTGGGTTCCAAGAAGGAGTATTTCAAGCAGTGAAAGTGAAAGTGGCAGTTCTCTTATTTTTTTTTTAAGGTTTATTTTATTCTCATTCAAGAGAAAGGGGAAAGGAGAGAGAGAAAAATGCTTGATATGAAAGAGAAACTCCAGTTGGCTACCTTCTGCACGCACCCCAAAGGGGGATGGAGCCTGCAACCTGGTCACGTGCCCTGACCGGGAATCGAACCGTCAACTTTCAGGATGAAGCCTCATCAACTGAGCCACGCCAGCCAGGACAGTGGCAGTTCTCTTGAAGACCAGCCTTGAAAGTCTCACAGCATCACCACTGACACATTCTGCTGACCAAAACATGTCAGTGAGCCAGCGATTCAAAGGGAGGGAAATGGACTCTTGGTGGGAGGAGTGGCAAAGAAACTGCAGCCATCCTTAACCCATAGCCAAGCCACCAGGGATGGCTTGTCCATGTGATTCCTCACCTGGCCCTACTCCCTGAACCAAAGTGGATCTGGGGATATTCTTGGCACCAGCCTGGGATTTGTTTCAGTTGCTGCAAATGAGAGATTTTGTTTTTATACCTGAAGGCATGCCCCTCACCCTCAAGGCATGTGTTTTGCTGTTTCTCACCTTTGAGTTGTATGCGAGTGTGTGTGTTTGTGAGAGTGGAAAACATCAGGCTGCACAGGACAGACAGATGAAGAGCACAGACTCTGGAGCCAGACAGCCCAGGTTTGAAGATCCCGCCTCTGCCACCTACTGACTGGGTGACCTTGGGCAGTCACTATCTTTCTGAGCCTCAGCTTCATTGTAAACGCTGTGTAAGCATTTGCTACTGCTGTTGTGTTGTTGTTACTGACATTATGTCAGCTGCAGGCATGCTCTACTGTCATCCTTAACCCCTTTGCCTGGTCTTTGCTGTCGTGGCCTGTCCCACCTCTGCTGTCGCTCAGGATTCCAGGGGGCTCCCCAGTTCATTGTGTCTCATTTTCCATGTTTCTCCTAGTTGATTTTCGAAAGGGAGGAAAAGCTTTTTTAAAAAAAAATTAAATTAAATTAAATTTTATTATTTTATTTTATTTCATGGTGGTGGGGCCCTCCTGGTCCAGGGACGGTTTTTTTTCCCATGGGAGAGTTATCTCCTGTGGTCAACGAGACACAGGCACGTCAGAGTGTCTTCCTTGCACCAGCTGTTTCTCAAGCACCTATAATTTAAGGTAATCATTGTGCTAAAGTGGCCCCTTTTGGAGTGACATATTCTTCTCCCCTTCAATTACATATACCCATTTGAACCTAAAAACATGTTGAATGAACAAAGTTACGAAAGTATCATTTTCAACCAGATTCTTAACGGTAAGCAACAGACTGAGTGAAGCAGAAAAAGGACTCATCGGGAGCACATTGGGTAGTTCGCCGCCACCAGGGGCGCTGAAGATCCAGGACTATAACTGCGCAGCTGTGGAGCCCCAGGCCCTCCGAGGACTCTGGCTAATGTCTCTGCCAGGGTTCAGGGTGACAGGACAGAGTTTTGGTTTCATGCCTACCCCCAATAGCTAGGAGGGCAGGGACGGTGGGCAGCTGACCTTTAGCTTTTATGGTAGAGGGGACTCTTCCTCCTCCTAGAAAGGGGACTCAGATACTGAGCAGCCAAAAGAAAGACAAATGGCCACATACCTTATTTTGCCGTGTGTACTGCGCACCCACGTTTTGTGTGCATTATACACAGGATTATTATACCCATGGCACAGAATCATTTTACCCGTGTATAATGCACATCCTTATTTTTCCCTCAAAAATTTGGGCAAAAAAGTGCACATTATACATGGCAAGATACAGTAGCTATCATTTATGCAAACCTTACTAACAGCCAAAGCAACGGTCTATTCTGTTTGCAAGTAAAACCACAGTCGGTACAAGTACTGCACCATTCATGGGAATGACACGCACTAACTCCAGGATAACATGTACCTCTGAGGAGGGCGGGCAGGGGAACAGGTGTGGAACTTCAGTTGGATTGAAAACATTTTATTTCTTAAAATGAAACCTCTGAAGCAAAGATGACAAAAATGTTAACATCTGTTTATGCCTGGAGGTGGGTACCTGAGTATAATTATTTCCTATAGTTATTTATATGTGGCAAATATTTCCTAATTAAAAAATTACTTCAATAAATCAAAAGTATTGTCAGACAACTGAGTTCTCTGCAGATGTCTTCTCATAGATTTACCGAAATGCCAGTTGACCCAGCACCCACACAGGCAGTGGAAGGCTTGGCTTGCCAGCACCACCTGTCTTGTGTTTTCCAACCCTGTGAGCAATCAGTCTCCTCTCCGTCAGCTGAAAGTTGGCAGGGTAACTTGGCTGAGACTGTGAGACTGAGTAACGCTTGGCGTGGTACTGTTTCCTGAGAAGGGGTGATTCATTTCATTATCAAACTTCTAAGCCCTTTAAAATGCCTCCCAAGAAGTTATCTGGTTTGGAAAATTAGAGACAAAAACTGACAAGAAAACAAGAATCTCAGACAGTTGGAAAGATTTTGAAAAAAACAAAAAAGAAAACCACCTCTTTTGTTCTGACGTTGATTTCTGCGGCCAGTAAAAGTAAATTAGTGAGTCTGTTTCTATATGTAATTTTTAAAAATTGAGTTGTAACGAGCATATAACATTGTGTAAAGTTAAGGTGTACTATGTGTTGATTTGATACATTTACTAATACATATTGCAATATGATTATCACCATAGCGTTAGATAACTTTTTCACATCACGTAATTGTCATCTATTTTTTGTGGTGAGGACACTTAAGATCTGGTCTCTTAGCAGCTTTGAAGCACACAGTCCAGCACTGCTGGCTGTGATCTGCGCTATGCATTAGATCTGCAGAACTTTTTCACCTTCTAGTTGCAAGTCTATAGCCTTTCACGACATCTTCCCAATTCCCCTGCTCCAGCCCCTGGGGACCTGGGGAGCACCATTCTACTCTCTGTGTCTATGACTTTGGTTTTTTTAGATTCTGGATCTGACTGGTATCATACAATATTTGTCTTTCTCTGACTCATCTTCCTTAGTATAATGGCTTCAGGGTTCATCCATGTTATCCCAAGTGGCAGGATGTCCTTTCTTGTGGCAGAATATTGGACATAAATATGTATATACATATGTACATGTATAGATATCTGTATATATTTGTATATTGCATCTTCTTTATCCATCATCTTAGGGCTGTTTCCATGTCTTGGCTACTGTGAATAATGCTGTATGTATATATAATTTTTAATAACAGGAAATAAGTCTCTCCCTGTCCCTCCCTGTCCTCTCCCCACCAAGTAAAGGATTAGCAAATATTTAAAGACTATTGGTTTGAAAAGAAAAAATAAACAAATGGGACTTCATCAAACTAAAAAGCTTTTGCACAGCAAAGGAAATCGTCAAATAAATAAAAAGACAACCCACAGAATGAGAGAACATATTTGCCGATAAATCTAATAAGGGGTTAATATCCAAAATGTATAATGTACTTACAAAATTCAACACCAAAAAACAAACAACCCAATTAAAAAATGGGCAAAGGACCTGAATAGACACTTCTCCAAAGGGGACATGCAGATGGTCTATAGACATATGAAAAGATGTGTGACATCACTAATCATCAGAGAAATGCAAATTAAAAGCACAATGAGAACAATCTCACACCCGTCACAATGACTATCAACAATAAATCAAAACACAACAAGTGCTGGTGAGGATGTGGAGAAAGGGGGACACTTCTGCACTGTTGGTGGGAATGCAGACTGGTGCAGCCACTGTGGGAAACAGTATGGAGATACCTCAAAAAATTAAAAATTGGACTGCCTTTTGACTCAGGGATCCCACTTTTAGGAATGTATCTGAAGAAAACCAAAACACTTACTCAAAAGAACATAAGCGCCCCTATGTTCATTGCAGAGTTATTTACAATCACCAAGATATGAAAGCAGCCCAAGTGTCCATCACTAGATGAGTGGATAAAACAACAATGGGACATTTGTGCAATGTTATTCTATTTGGTCATAAAAAAGAAGAAAATTTTACCCTTTGCAACAGCATGTATGGACCTGGAGAACATTATGCTAAGTGAAATAAGCCAGTCAGAGAAAGACAAATGCCATATGATTTCACTCATATGGAATCCAATGAACAAGCTGAATTAACAAGCAAAACAGAGACAGACTCAGAGATGGAGAACAGATGACAGCTAGTGGGGGTGGAGGTTAGGGGGTGAAGGGATTGAGCAAAAAGAAAAAGGACTCGTGGACATGGACAACAGGGTGGTGGTTGCTAGAGGTAAGGGGGTATATGGGGACTAAGTGGTAATGGAGAAAAATATAATAAAGATTATATATTAAAAAAAATAAAGGCTATGGGCCTGAAATGACACCAAATTATTAGATCACCAGGGCTATCAACTGTTTTAGTTTTGTTCTAGCATAGTTTAATAAATATTAGCTATTATTTAATAAATATTAGTTACTATTGCACAGCAAGAAAAAAACCAAATAACCCACATAAAAAATGGGCAAAAAGAGCCCTGGCCAGGTAGCTCATTTGGAATGTTACCCTGAAACACCAAAGTTGCAGGTTCTATCCCCGGTCAGGGCATACACAAGAATCCACCAGTGAATGCATAAATAAGTGGAACAAGAAATCGATGTTTCTCTCTCTCTAAAAATCAATCAATAAATTTTTTTTAAATGGACAAAGAACTTGAACAGACATTTCTCCAGAGATGATACACAGCAAGCCAACAAGTAGATGAGAAGATGCTCAATATCACTAATCATTAGGGAAACACAAGTCAAAAACACAATGAGATACCACCTCACACCCATTAGGATGACTGCTAATCAAAAACAAAAAAAACGGGAAAAAGGGTGTTGATCAGGATGTCGAGAAATTGGAAGCCTTGCACACTATTGGTGGGACTGTAGAATGGTGTGGCTGCCATGGAAAACAGCATGGCAGTTCCTCAAAGAATTGAAAGTTGAGCTATCATATGATGAAGGAATTCCACTTCTGGGTAGATATGTCCAAATGAACTACAAGCAGGATCTCAAAGAGGCATTTGAACACCCATGTTCACAGCAGTATTATTCACAATAACCAAAAAGTAGAAGCATCGATAGCACCCAGGTACCCATCGATGATGAATTAATAAACAAAACATGGTCTATACATACAATGGAACATTACTCAGTTTCAAACAGGAAAGAAATTCTGACTCATGCTACAACATGGAAGAACCCTGAGAACACTTTGCTTGGTGAAACAAGCCAGTTACAAAGAGGCAAATATCCCATGATTCTACTTATACAGGGTAAATAGAGTAGTCAAATTTATAGAAACAGAAAGTGGACTGGTGATTGTCAGGAGCTGGGGGAGGGGAGAATGGGGAGTTGTTGGTGATGGGTACAGAGTTTCAGTTTTGCAAGATGAAAAAGTTCTTGAGATTGGTTTTGCAACAGTGTGAATACACTTAAAAAGACTGAACTGTATACTTACAAATGGTTAAGATGGTAAGTATTCATGGTTTTTTTACCACAAGTAAAATTTTAAAAGTTAAATAAATGTTTGGAAACTGAGTCCCAAGAGGAAAGAAGTGTCTTGACAAAATCACTTCCTGTCAGCACAGAGCCGTCAGCCTGATCCCGTAGCCTTGCCACACTTGGCCTCTGGCTTCCTCAGGTGGACGAAGTCCTGCCGAGGACCCCTGGAGGGAGACTGCATTGTCGCTGGGATGGTGAAACCACAGCACAGAGCAGTGGTTTGGGCCCCATGCAGCTAAACCAGGCTGTCCCACAGTAACTTGGTTCTGAGGCTCAGACAGACTCACAGCCTGAAGGTGACATGGTTTGTCCACTTGCTATCGGGTGCGGTATCAACTGGACAGTGTGAGGTCACTGTGCACTCCCACAGCAACCTGCCCCTGGTGACAAGGCACAGCTGGGTTCTGAGAGGCTTAGAAGCCCATAGATACACTGCTGAGGGACTGACAGGAGAAACATTCACCAACCCACTCCAACAGGGCTCTCTCTCTACAGCAGGGGGCCGTGACAGCAAAGGGCTGGGGCTCCCCAGAATATCAGAAACTGACCCCCTCTAAGGGATGCAGCTCTGATTCAGACATAAGAAAAACATGTTTCTTTGAAACATGATACTTTCTAGTGACCACGCGGTAAACAAAATTACTCATGGTGTAACTGTCCAGTTCATTTGTAAGCAAAAAACTTCTGGGGTTTTGTAATTGCAGTCCAGTGAGTGAGTCACTGAGAAGCAGATCTAAAGGCACACTAGTTACTCCCTGGTCCCCAGACTTCTGCCTCGAGGGCCTTTTAAGAGGGAGCATTGGCTTCAGGGAGATGAAGATTCTGCCACCAGGAGGAACCACCCAGACTGGGCCCAGGGCAAGAGGCTGGCATGACCTAGGGTGGTACTGGGGGTACTCCACATGAGGTGACTGATGGCCAGTCGGCTCAGGCTCAGGGGGGTGCTATAGAAGGGAGTGTGCATAGCGGTGGGTCTGGGTATCAGCTATGGGTGGGCCCTGGCTGGATATGTGTGGAGGGCGGTACCAATAAATTGGCATTGGTCTGGTCAAGATAGTATAAAGTATATAAAACAAAATGGAGTCACTCATATCAACCAAGATGGCTGCCAGTAAGTCATGACACTTTGGTTCAAGAGGAAAACTACCTAAGTCATGCTAGACACATCTGGCAAAGAGACATACCCAAGATATCTGCACATGTGATCAGAATGCCCATGTCTGCAGAGTGGGACCACCCACAGACAAGCTCCTGGGGAAATTCCACACTTGGCATCAGGGGTGTCAAGACATTTATCAAAAAGACCAGAAGGGTGGAGTGCACCACTTTCAAGGTATGACTGAGGCAGGCTCCAGACTACTGCTGAGACAGCTGAGCTCCACACACCAGGGTGCTGCTCCACACCACACTGATCTCCATGGGCAACGGCCGACGGAGGTGCCACCCTGCTGGATTGAGGACTTTGTCTGCCCTGACACCCACCTGGCTCCGGAGAGCCTTCCTTGCAAGAGGCTGACAACTCCCTTGCCCACCGTGCTGTCTCCTGCACCTGCAGACTGAGACTCTGGGACTCGGGTTCATCGTCCCCCATTGATTGCTGTGTGTTATATTTCTCTTGAATTGTTAGAGTGTGAGCAAGATATTAATGTATGTTGATGTTCTACTTTGAGTGAACCTGCATTCGATAAAAGCTGAGTGAATAGCATAGTTACCATGTGTGACTCTTGTCTATCCTTGGAGCTAGACTTCTCAGCAGGCAGCTAGCCGAGCAGTTGCCCAGCTGACTTATAGGAAAGGCTATCTGACCGACATACGCTCATGACAACGTGACCTCCACCGAGGCTGTGCAGGAGCGGGATCGCTGGAGAGGCGGAGTTAAGTTTTCTGCTCTGTTCCCCAAGCTTTGCAGCATCAGTAACAGATGAGATGCTCTGCGGACCTACAGGCACCTGCAGGCCTCAGTTCCTGCTTGTGTGGGAGCTGCTTGAGACCAAGGGGCACTGATTTTTTCCTCAGTGTCTCTTGTGGTACAGTAGCCAGATAGGCCATAAATGTCTGGGGGCTGTCTGGTGGCTGACAAGGGCACCAGGACCAGGAGGATGGTCCTAGAAAAACTTCCAAGGAAAACACTTCATTTTTTTTTTCCTTTCTATTACATTAAAATACTCATACAATTTATCATCTGAACCATTTTTAAGTATGCAGTTCAATGGTATTAAAGACCCTCACACTGTTGTACAGCCATCACCACCATCCATCTCCATAACTCTTTTCATCTTCTAAGTTTGATGCTTTATACCCACCAACCAAGCCCTGGCAACCACCACTACAATTTCTGTCTTTATGATTTTGACTACTTTAGATAGCTCATAAAAGTGAAAGCATACAGTCTATGTCTTTTTGTAACTGGCTTATTTCACTTAGCATAATGTCCTCAAGGCTCATCCATGTTGCAGAATATTGCAGAATTTAGTTCATTTTTAAGGCTGAATAATATCCCATTTTACGTACATACCACATTTTGCTTATCCATTCATTCATCAGTGGACACTTGGGTGGCTTTCACCTTTTAGCTAATGTGAATAATGCTGCTGTGAACATGGGTGTACAAATGTCTCTTCAAATCCTTTTCATTTCAGTAGATGCCCAGAAGGGGAATTGCAGGATCAAATGGTAATTTTGTTTTTGTTTGTTTGAGGAATTGCTATACCGTTTCCCACAGAGGCTGCACCATTATACATTTCTATCAACAGTGTACAAGGGTTCCAGTTTCTGCACATCCTCTCACCATCCTGATGGGTGTGAGCTGGTATCTCATTGTGGTTTTGATTTGCGTTTCCCTAATGATGAGTGACGGTGAGCCTCTTTTCATTTGTTTCTTGGATATTTATGTATCATCTCTGGAGAAATGTTTATTCAAGTTCTTTGCTCATTTTTCAGCTGTTTGTTTGTTTGTTTTTTCTTCTTGAGTCTTAGGAGATGTCTGTATATTCTGGATATTAAGCCCTCATCAGATATATGATTCACAAGCATTTTCTCCCATTCTGTGGGTCTCCTTTCTACTCTGTGGATAATGTCTTCTTTTCCTCATATTCCATCTTATCAAGATATAATTGACATACAGCACTGTGTAAGTTTAAGGTGTACAGCATAGTAACTTATGAAAGTTAATGTATAAATGTTAATAACAAAGTTAATATAGATACAGAAAAAAATGTTTGTTTTCATTGCGATTACAACTCTTAGGATCTACTGTTTTAACAACTTCCTAATATGCCATATAACAGTGTTAACTGTAGTCATCATGCTGTATATTTTATCCCCAGTACTGTTTTTAAAAAAGATTTCTTTATTTATATTTATAGACAGTGGAAGGGCGGGAGGAAGTGAGGGAGAGAAACATCGATTGGTTGCGCCCCCAACCGGGAACCTGGCCTGCAACCCAGGCATGTGCCGTAACTGGGAATTGAATTGGTGGCCTTTTGGTTCTCAGGGTGATACTCAACCCACTGAGAAAGAGCCAGTCACGTGTATATGAGGTGATATCTCATTGTGGTTTTGATTTGCATTTCCCTGATAATTAGTGATGTTGAGCATCTTTTCATGTACCTGCTGGCTATCTGTGTATCTTTGGAGAAAGATATAAACATCTGTTTATATCTTCTGTCCATTTAATTTTTTAAAAGATTTTATTTATTTATTTTTAGAGAGAACAGAAGCGGGGGAGAGAAGAGGGGGGAGACATCGATGTGAGAAATGCATCCTGGTTGCCACTCTCATGCGCCCAATTGGGAACCTGGCTCACAACCCAGGCATGCCCCCTGACAGAGAAATGAGCAGGTGACCTTTTCTTTGTAGGACAATGCCCAGCCCACTGAGCCCCACCAGTCAGGGCTTCCATCCGTTCTAAATCAGGTTTGTTTGTTTGTTTGCTTATTTGTTTGTTTTGCTATTGAGTTGTATTTTTTAAAATATATTTTTTGGATATTAATCCTTATCATATATGACTTACAAATATTTTCTTCTATTTCATAGGCTGTCCTTTCATTTTGTTGAAGGATTCCTTTGCTGTGCAGAAGCTTTTTCATTTGCTATAGTTCCACTTGTTTATTTTTTATTTTATTGCTGTGCTTGAACTGTCATATCCAAAAGATCGTTGCTAAGACCCATGTCTGGGAGCTTTTCTCCTATGTTTTCTTCTATGAGTTTTATGGTTTCTGTTCTTACATTTAAGCCTTTAATCTATTTCAAGTTAGTTTTTGTGAATAGTGTGAGAAGGGTTTAGTGTCATTCTTTCACATATGAATATCTAAATTTTCCAGCATGATTTATTGAAGAGACTGTCACTTCTCTATTGACTATTCTTGGCTCCCCTGTCAAATATTAGTCTGCTGTATATATGTGGCTTTATTTCTGGGCTCTCAGGTCTGTTCCATTGCCAGTACCATGCTGTTTTGATTACTTTAGCTTTACAATATAGTTTGAAATCAGGAAGTGTCATACTTCTCACTTTTTAAAAATTGAACTTATGGGGGTGACACTGGTTAATAAAATCATACAGGTTTCAGGTGTACAATTCTATAACACATCATCTGTATACTGTATCATGTGCCACTACCCCAAGTCAAGTCTCCTTCCATCACCATTTATGCCCCCAATACCCTCTTCTATCTCCCCCCATACCCCCTAACTCTGTTCTTTGTCAGGATTGTTTTGGCCTTTTGAGGTTTTTGTGATTCGATATTAATTTTAGGACTGTTATTTTTACTTCTGTAAAAAACGCCATTGAAATCTTGACAGGGATTGCACTGAATCTATAGATGGCATGGGTAGTATGGACATTTAACACTATTAATTCTTCCAATACATGAACACGGGATACCTTTCCATTCATTGGTGTCTCCTTTGATTTGTTTTATCAATTGTCTTGTAGTTTTCAGTGTAGAGATCTTTCATCTCTTTGGTTAAATTTATTCCTAAGTATTTATTGTTTTTGATGCTATTGTAATAGGATTTCTTTCTTTCAGATAATTCATAGTTAATGTATAGATATGCTGATTCTTTCTTTAAAAATCCCCACCCAAGGATATGTTTACTGATTTTAGAAATAGAGGGAGAGAAACATTGATGTGAGAGAGAAACATCGATTGGCTACCTCCCATACATGCCCCATCCAGGGATTGAACCTGCAACCTAGGTATATGCTCTGACTGGGAATTGAACCAGCAACCTTTTGGTATACAGGATGACACTCCAACCAACTGAGCCACCTAGCCAGGGCTGATTCTTTATGTTAATCTTGTATCTTGCGACTTTACTGAATTTGTTGATTAGCTCTAACTGTTTTGGGGGTGTTTTCTATATATAAAATCATGTCATTGGCAAATAGAAACAATTTTACTTCTTCCTTCTAATTCTGATGCATTTTCTGTTTGTTTTCTTTGTTTGCTCTGGGTAGGACTTCTACTGCTGTGTTGACTAGAAGTGGTGAGAATGGGCACTCTTGTCTTATTCCTATCTTGGAGAAAAAGATTTAAACCTTTCGTCATTGAGTGCATTGTTAGCCATGGGCTTGTCAGGCATGGCTTTTACTATGTTGAAGTATAGTCCTTCTATACCTAAATTGTTGAGTTTTAATCATGAGTGGATGTTGAATTTTGTCAAATGCTTTTTCTGCATCTATTGGGCTGATCATGTGATTCTTTTCTTTCATTCAAGTAAATGTGGTGTATCATGTTGCTTGATTTGTGTCTATTGAACCATACTTACATCCCTAGATTAATTCTCATTTGATCATGGGGTATGATCCTTTTAATGTACCGTTAAGTTTAGCTTCCTAGTTTTTTTCTGAGAACTTTTAGATCTGTATTCATCAGGAATATTGGCCTCTAGTTTTCTTGTCATATCCTTGTCTGGCTCTGGTATCAGGGTAATGCTGGACTCATATAGTTTGGGAGTATTCCCTCTTAGATTTTTTAAAGAAAAGTTTCAGAAGGATTGACCTTTTTTCACTGGGAGATTTTTATTACTGATTCAATCTTCTTACTAGTAATTGATCTGTTCAGATTTTCTATTTCTTCTTGATTCAGTCTTGGTGGTTGTTTTAGAAATTTATCCATTTCTTTTAGGTTGTCCAGTTTGTTAGCCTATAATTGTTTATAGTGGTTTCTTATGATTCTTTGTATTTCTGTAGAGTTAGTAGTAATGTCCCCACTTTTATTTCTGATTTTAGCAATCTCAGTCTTCTTTTTTTAAAAGATTTATATTTATTTTTTAGAAAGAGGGCAAGGGAGGGAGAAAGAGAGGGAGAGAAACATCAATGTGTGGTTGTCTCTCATGAGCCCCTTACTGGGGACCTGGCCCACAACTCAGGCATGTGCCCTGAGTGGGAATCCAACTGGCAGCCCTTTGCTTTGCAGTCCATTGCTCAACCCACGGAGCCACACCAACCAGGGCTCTGTCTTCTCTTTTTTTGTCTATCTAGCTCAAGGTTTTTCAATTTTGTTTATTTTTTCAAAAAAACAACTTTTGGTTTTATCAATTTTATGCATTGTTTTTCTGTTCTCTATGACATTTATGTGTGCTCTCATCTTTATTATTTCCTTTTTTCTGCAACCAGGGTTTACTTTGTTCTTTTTCTTTCATTAAATTATAAAGTTAGGGCATTGATTTGAGACCTCTCTTCTTGTTAATGTAATCATTTATAACTATAAGTTTCCCGTTTAGTACCACTTTCACAGCACCTTGTAAGGTGTGGTACGTTGTGTTCATTTTCATTCATCTTTAAGCACAGGCATTTTCCTTGATTTCTTTTTTGATTTGTGTTCATTTTCCACAATTTTCTTAATTTTTGTTTTCTTTTATTGATTTCTAATTTGTCTTGTTGTGGTGTTAGAAGATACTCTCTATGGTATTTATCTTTTTAAATCTACTGAGACTCAATTGGTGGCATAACATCTGGTCTATCTTGGAAAATGTCCCATGTGTACTTGAGAAGAATGTCTATGCTGTTGTTGAGTGTTCTCTGTACATATCTGTTAGTTCTAGTGGGTTTATTGTGTTAAGTCCTATATTTCCTTCTTTATTTTAACTTCTGTCTGGTTGTTCTACCCATTTTTTAGAGTAGGGTATCAAATTCTCCAACTGGTGTTGAAGAATTGTCTATTTCTTCCTTCAATTCTGTCCAGTTTTGTTTCATCTGTTTTGACCATTTGACATTAGGCACATAAATGTTTTATCTTCTTGCTATGTTGGAACATTATTAATATATAAGATTCTTTCTCTGGCAACCTTTTTTGATTTAACATCTTATTTTCTAATATTAGGAGAGCCAACCCTGATTTCTTAAGGCTATTATTTGTACATAATTTATTTTCCATCCTTTCACTTTCTACTTGTGTCTTTGGATGTCAAGTGAGTCTCCTGTAGGGAGCGTATAGTTGGATAATGTGTTTTCACTCATTCTGCAGATCTTTGTCTTTTGATTGGAAAGTTTAATCCATTTCTGATAAGAGACTTATGTCTGTCACTGTGCTGTTTGTTTACTATGTGCCCTATAAGTCTTTTGTCCCTCGTTTCCTGCAATCCTGGAAATCTTTTGTGTTGACTTTTTATTTTTAGTGGAATGTTTAAATTCTCATTTCCTTTTGTGCATATTCTATTGCTACTTTCTTTTTGGTTTCCAGGGGGATTACATTTAACATAAAGTCATAATATTCAAAGTTGAATTTATAAGAGCTTAACTTCAATAACATACACAAACTGCTCCTTTACAGTTCTGTCTACGCTTTCAGTTTTTGATGTCATAAAATAACTGTACATTATGTGTCCAAATACATAAAGTAATCATTCTTTTTCAATGTATTAATCTCCTAAAGTATGTAGAAAACAAGATTTGGAGTTACAAAGTTACAGTAATACCAATTTTTATATTATTGTTTTGTTAATCATGTAGAAAACAAAAAGCACTGTTACATATAAGTTGTGACAAAATAAAAGGCCTAGAGGAGAACATAGGCAGGAAAATTTCAGATATTCCACACACCAATATTTTCACCAACATGTCCCCTAGGGCAAGGGATATAAGGGAGAAGATAAACAAATGGCACTACATCAAATTAAAAAGCTTCCACACAGCTAAAGAATGCATCAGCACAATAAAAAGGGAAGCAACCGTATGGGAAAATATATTTGTCAATGATACCTCAGACAAGTGTTTGATCTCCAAAATATATGAAGAATTCACATGACACCACACCAGGGAGACAAAAAATCCAATTAAAAAACGGGCAAAGGACCTGAACAGGCACTTCTCCAAGGAGGACACACAGAGGGCCCATAGATATATGAAAGGATGCTCGGCATCACTAGCCATCAGAGAGATGCAAATTAAAACCACGATGAGATACCACTTCACACACGTCAGAATGGCCATCATTAACCAAGCAACAAGCAACAAGTGCTGGTGAGGTTGTGGAGAAAAGGGAATCACAGTGCACTGTTGGTGGGAATGTAGACTGGTGCAGCCACTGTAGAAAACAGTTTGGAATTTCCTTAGATAACTAAAAATGGAACTGCTTTTTGACCCAGCAATTCCACTGCTGGGATTATACCCTAAGAATCCTGAAACACTAATTCGAAAGAACCTATGCACCCCTATGTTCATAGCAGCATTATTTACAATAGCCAAGTGCTGGAAACAGCTTAAGTGCCCATCGGTAGATGAGTGGATCAAAAAACTGTGGTACATTTACACAATGGAATACTATGCAGCAGAAAGGAAAAAAAGGAACTCATACCTTTCGCAACAACATGGATGGAACTGGAGAGTATTACGCTAAGTGAAATAAGCCAAAAGTGAAAGACAGATACCATATGATCTCACCTAATCAACAAAACGAATGAGCAAAAAAGAACCAAAGATGTGGAAATAAAGAAAAAACTGACAGTGGTCAGAGGGGAAGTGGAAGGGGCATAATGGGGGAAGGAAGGGAAATGGTTAAGTCAAGGAACATGTACAAAGGACCCATGGACAAGGAAAATGGGGTGGGGATTGTGTTTGGGAGTGAGGGTTGGATGGGGCAGAGGAGAACAAGGGGGAGATGGGAACAACTGTAACTGAACAATAAAAAAATACTGTTTCAAACCATTGTTACAATACTAGTTTTTATTATTGTCTATTTATCATTATCAAAACTTCTATTTCTACATAGGGCTGTAGGGTGCTGTCTCACGTCCTTTCATTTCACCTTGCAGGACTCCCTTGAGCATTTCTGGCAGGGCAAGTCTTAGTGGTTACAAACTCCCTCAGCTTTTGCTTATCTGGGAATAACTGAATTTCTCCCTCACTTTTTAAAGACAGTTTTGCTGCATAGAGGACTTTTTTTTCTTTGAGAACTTTGAATATATTTGCTGTCTTCTAGCCTCCAAATTTTCTGTTGAGAAATCTGCAGATAATATTATTGAGGTTCCCTTGTATGTGATCATTAACTCCTCTCATGCTGTTTTCACGATTTACTTATTGCCTTTGTCTTTTGAAAGTATGATTATAATATGTCTAAGTGTGAGTCTCTGAGTTCATCTTACTTGGGATTCATTGAGCTTCTTGGATGTTTATGCTTCTGTGTTTGATCAAATTCATTAAGTTTTCAGCCATTTCTTATATTCTCTTGCTTCTCCTGGTACTCTCATGATGTGCATGTTGGCCCCTCGGTGCCCCATAGGTTCCTTAGGCTCTGTTTGCTTTTCTTCGATTTTTCTTTCTGTTCCTCAGCCTTAATAATTTCCATTGTTTTATCTTAAGGTTCACAGGTTCTTTTTTTCTGCCTGCTCATATCTGCCTTTGAATACATCTAGTGAATTTTTTCAATTATTGTGATTTTCAGCCCCAGGATCTATTTCTTTTGAGGTTTTCTCTTTATTGATATTTCCATTTTGTTCACACATAGTTTTCTTGTCTTTAATACATTTGCCATGAACTCTTTTTCAGGACAGATTCTGTTGAATTCTTTTTTCCTTTGAATGGGCCATACTTCGTTTCTTTGTATGCCGATTTTTTGTTGTTGTTGTTGAACACTGGACATCTGAGTCTAACAATGTATTAACTCCAGATATCATATTCTCGCCCTTCCCAGAGTTTAGTGTATTTTGATAGTTTTTAAAAATCATTGTGGGCTGACCCTGTGCTGAGGATCAGCTTGAGGTATAAACTTAGTATCTTTTCAGAGTCTTTTCCTGGGCATGTGTGGTCACTTTTTAATTTCCCCTGTATACGTACTTGTTTTTCTAATGTCCTAGTGTTTAATATCTGCATCCTGAAAGGGGAAAAATGTGGAAAATGAGTGGGGGGTGGTTGTTGCTGGCCTTTTCAACCCCCTCAGAAAGTAACTTCAGCCAGAGGGGTGGGGACTTGCAACAGTGGGGGAAGGAGAAACAATGGCTGCTGGCTTCTCTGCACCTCAGTGATCAGAAGCAGTGGTTAGAGAACTGATCTCAGTATGTAGGGGACTGTCTTTTTCTCCCACCCTCTCACTTGCAGGTTGTGACCACCTGCTCCAGAAGAAACTGCAGAGCGGCCTGCCAGGTGGATGGGTGGCGGGTGGATGGGTGGCTGCCATTGGGCTAAGAGCTGAAATAGACTCCAGAGTTCCAACGGAGATACATCAGACAGGTTCTGCCAATGCAGCTGTTGTCTAGGTTGGGAGATTCCGGTGCTTCCTACTCTGCCCCCTTACCAGAACCCTCCACTTCACATCTGATCTGCTTAGGCTGATGAACTCTTATTGGTGTGACTGGAAATAGATTTAAGATCAATGTGACCCAAAGACCACGGACCCATTTTGCAGTTATGCCCCCTTCAAGTCTGCTGCTTGTTCACCACTTCAGGGAATTCAAGGCCAAAGTCAGGTTGCAGGAAGCGCCAGAAAACCATGCGATTCTGGCCTCCACACTTGAAGCCAGTATCAGGGAGAAAGGTCCTCTGAGATAGAAATGCAAGACTGCCTAATGAGAAAGAACAGGAAATCAATTTATTGAGCATCTAGTATATTCTTTTTTAAAGTTTTTTTTTTTTTTTTTTTTTAAGAGGGGAACGGAGAGAGGGAGAGAAACATCAATGTGTGGTTTCCTCACTGGGAACCTGGCCTACAACCCAGGCATGTGCCCTGACAGGGGAATCGAACTGGCGACCCTTTGGTTCACAGGCAGGCATTCAATCCACTGAGCCATATCAGCTGAGGCAGCATCTAGTATATTCTATATTGGGATGGTGTACTAGGTACTGAGATGGTGATGAGCAAAAAGAATGAATGAGTTCCTGGACCACTCAGTGAGGTTCACTGAGTACTAAATATATGTTCAGGCTAGTGTCATCTTTAGGAGGACACTGGTATGTGTGGAGGGTGACAGTATTCATGCATGTTTAAATTTTTGACTTAAAAGATCCGGACTTGTGTGTGGGTACATGGCTGGGAGCAGACATCAAATCACTGGTAGAGTAACTAGGATTAGTCATTGTATCCCCAAAGGCTGATCATTAGCTACTCGTTCTCACCTCATCTCCTTGGTCAGAAACTTAGAGATTAACTTCAAAGTCAAGTCATGATGCCTACAGCAAGAAGGTATTTTATACAACACAGATCCAAAGGAGACCCAGGTCAGAAATACTTAATATCTCAAGAAAGGCTTAGACATATTTTTGTAAGATGTCAACGAAGACAAGTTTGAAATACATGCCCCAAAATTCCTTCCTTGTATGGCTTTGGGTAAGAGCCATAGGATCTTGTGTGAGATTTGGAAACTGGAAGCAGTGCAGCAGCCACATTCCTGTTATATCTGGAAGTTCAGTGGGGAAGTTCTGGCACAGAGTAGGCACTCAATAAACTGTAGTATGACCAGTTTTCGCCTGTGTCTGCAGGACCGCTTTTCCTAGACACTTCTCAGCAGCTGATAACTGCCCTGGCCTTGTTGACACTGGCAGGTCACTGAAGATTTTACTACTTGCTCTTGAATATGTTAAAACGGATGGGTACCTCCAAGCATGAATATTTAAGTGTCTGAAAAATGAGCAGATAACACAGGAAAACCTTTTGCCTTTTCTTGCTCCAACCAGATTCCAAGGTGGGGGGAGGTGAGGATCTAATGTCTAGAGGAAAGAATCTGAAAAAAAAAACCAAGAATCCAAACACCGAAGTTCCTTATTGCAGCCTGGAGCAAACCATGCCTGTCTGTTACATACTGGTAAATTTCCATTATTTTTACTCCAGAGTAGAATGTGAGGCCTATGGCCCTGGGCCATTTTGATTCCACCAAATGTTTAGGGATTTTGAGGGGCTACCAACATCTCATTCCATATGCCAAGAGAGTCATGCTCCAGACTAGAAAAGGTCCTATATTGGAAATCTTAAGGGCATCAGGTGACCTGGATAACCCTGAGACAGCCACTTACCATTGGGTCTTCCCCTTTCTGGATCTCCAAAGTCCTTAGGGGACCCTTGCATTATGGACTCTGCTCTGGCTGTCTCATTTATGGGTGGCAGTTAGTTCCAACAGGATGCTTCTGGGGGTTACATTCAGTGATGTCCCTTTTTTGTCATGTATTATTAAGGTCACACATAGATTACATACAAACATAGGTCAATAGATAAATTATGCAGCCCTGGCCAGGTGGCTCAGTTAGTTGGAGCATCATCCTGTACAGCAAAAGGCTTCAGGTTCAATTCCCAGTCAGGGCACATACCTGGGTTGCGGGTTTGATTGCTGGTCGGGCATGTATGGAAGGCAACCAATCGATATTTCTCTCACACCAATGTTTCTCTCTCTCTCCCAAATCAGTAAGCAAATCCTTGGGTGAGGATCAAGAAAGGAAAAAAAAAGAGGGAAGTTATGCAAATATAGCAGTATCAAAATTATTGTGTGTTCTCTATATTCTCTCCCTACCTCCCAAAGAAATGTCAGATATGTATGAGAGAAAAATCTCGAAGGAAGCACTGAGGGTTCCCCCAAACATTTTCAAGCCACTAGAGAATGTCCTTTTATGTACAGTGGTGTCAGCCATTGCTATTCAAACACATAAGTGGTCAATTGATGGACATAACATACAGCTAGGTTGGGGAATTCTGAGTTTTGGGATTTTGACTAATCAACTCAAATTCAGTGCATTTGACACCCATGGCCAGTCTCAGAGAATGCATTCTAATGCACCATGCTAAGAAGGGAGTTCACTGTCGCTACAAAGACCGAGTAATGATGGACAAAGTGCTTCACAGACACTCTTCATGTTTTGGAGCCAGGTTTAGGCTGCCTCGAATTACCCAGATCAGAAATTTAGTGCTAGGAAGCTGCTCCGGCTCACCTCAAGATCCCTACCATAGTCATTATTTGCTTAGGAAAACATGCAAAGGGAATGACCTCATTACCAAATAATTTAGCAGGCAAGGGGGAGGAGTATAACTCAAATGCAGAGATAAGGCAAGGAATTCAGAGAATGAAAGGCCTGGAGCCTGCACCAACCTGTCTGTAGACCTCCGTGGAACCTCTGCAGAAAGGTGTGTGCCTGCCCAGCCCCAAGCCCCCTTCCTTCTGTAGTGTGTGAATTATGATTCACAGTATGTGACATCATCTCCTTAGGCCTTCAGAGTGTGCAACCATGAGTATCTGATGAAATATGCTACTGAAGAAGAAAGGCATGCTTAACACAGGGCATCACCTGACACAGGCTGACTTATATTTCACATTTTTATTAAAGGACAAATTAAATCTCTTCGTTTCCCAAACTGAACCTACATTACTGCAATCAGCTGAAATAGTGGAATACCCACTGGTTAATGAAAAACAAATCCTCCTGTTTTCTGATTACTTGGTTCATTTGAACACAGACGCACCCTTCCACAGCCTTCAGCCCAATGCTGACTCAAGCTGTGCGTCACAGCAAGGAAGGAGCAGGTCCGCACTGTCCTTGCCAACTTCATGTCTCATTTCCACTCGGGCCCTGCTGTAGTTTTCCAACCAAAACAACCTTTCCTGAAGCTTAAGCAAAACCACGAACGATGTAAAACCACATTTTTGTAGTTAAGGAACACAAAAAGGTGCATCTGAATGATTTTTTTAAGTTTCCTTTTTAGTTCATCCCCACTCCATATGCAATCTAAAAGATGGTTCAGAGACACCTGCTGATTTCCAAACTGTTTCAGATTACTGGGTTTGCTACAAGAATATGTGAAGTTTTTCTTGAGTGCTGATGGCCACCTTCAAATTGTTTGCTCAGACCCACCCATGTGCCCTTTCCCCTCTCTCTCCTCCACACTCTTGCCTGCTCCCCCTAGTGACACATACACACTTGGGGGACAGTCGCTGGGCTAACCTAATTTTGAACACTTTTTGTTTGTTACCTGCAAAAGCTAACTGGCCTTTTTAGGATCAAATCCCAATCTTGGCCTCATTGGAGTCATGCTCTAGTCAACAAAGCTACAAATGCTAAACAGGTAAGCAAATAAGCAAAATCAACATTTGCTTTTCATATTTCCTAGGTAAGATTTGAGGCTTTTAAAAGAAGTATCTCATGGAAAAAGGAAAAAAGCATAACTGAGAATTTAAAAGAATTTTAGTTGTCATTAATGGAGAAACACAATTTAATTCCATTTGTTTCATGGAGAAGAACCCTGGTATAAAAGGAAATGACTTTATTTTTAGGTTTAACATGGGCCCTAACCTGATAATCAAAGTGTTTTGTTAAAACCACCATAAAAATTAAAACTAATCTAAAACATAATTGCCAGTGTCCTTTAGGATTTAAAAAAGTGAGATGCCGCAGGTTGAAGGGAATGCTTTAGGCTGCCAAATCCATTCCCAAGAGTGTTTCTTAGGCTGTGGGTAGAAAGCCAGACTCAATCTTCTTTACCCAAAAGGACTAAAATTCAGTGACGTGTACAGATGTTAAGACTTGCCCTAACTCAAAGCCCCAGTATTGGAGATTTTAAGCTAGATGCGCCTGCATAGGAAGCTTTCTTCAATTCTTTGTCACAACTTGCACCAGAACAGAGAAGCTCTCAGCGCAGGGAAGAAAGCCACTGCATGTCAAATCTGAGAGGAATATCCTAACGCAGGAGAGTGACTACTTATTTTTCCAACCCCACAGGGTTTGTTTTTAAAAATTCAGCTACTTAATAGTAAAAAGTCAAGGAGGATTTCTTTCTTTTTTTTTTTTTTGCATGAGAGGACTGTAAATAAGTTCCACAACCAGTACACATACAAACATTTATGAGCCAGTAATTTTTAAAAGACAACAAAAAAGCTGCATGGATCCTATACGGATATGTAAATAAATCCACTCCAGGCCAGAGATGTTATAAGAACAAGTTTTAAATTCTTAATAGCAAGGGTTAGCATGGAAATCAGGTGCTGAATAGTAGTGATGCTAACAGGCAGTACTGTGGTCAACATTAGTTCCTAAAAGGAGTAGGCGAAGGAAAAAAGCACAATTCTGATTGCTCTTTACACATTTCGGCCTCTCAGAACTTCATCCAAAACAGAAAAAACTAATCCAGACGCTCCCTCTGCTCACTATCATTGCTGAAGAGTGTTTTCGGAATGATGGAGTTCCTCCTCAGGGACAGGCAGGCGGGACAGAAACCCATGCCCACGAGAAGGCTGGCTCACTAAGGAGGGAGTGGGGCTAAGTCTGCCAGTAAGAAGCCTGTGAGGTTCGGGCTTTCAAGTCTGTGATGCTGCTGTGGACCTGAGGAGACACCAGGCCCCTCTACTGTGACTTCTGTTGGTTAAAAATACAATAGTCGTG
Source organism: Mormoops blainvillei (assembly GCA_004026545.1). Classification (NCBI taxonomy): domain Eukaryota; kingdom Metazoa; phylum Chordata; class Mammalia; order Chiroptera; family Mormoopidae; genus Mormoops; species Mormoops blainvillei. The sequence goes on from PVJD01010984.1 coordinate 42,227, forward strand.
TTCGTAGCACTTTAGTGATTTAAAAAACAAAACTTCATCCTCCCTTCCCCCATCCATATGTAGGAAAGGAGAAATTCATTAAGCATCTATTTTTAGGTTTCTGAAGTGCAACTAAAGTTCAATCACATGTATAACCTAATGGACAGCCCCAAACTGTTAGGATTATCCTGAGGGAGCCTAAATTAGACAATGAAAATTGACCTAAACTGAAATGAGCTGGACTTCCACTGCTGGCTCCACCTCTCCATACCAACAGTCACCTGTTGGTTCCCCCCTGGAGTGGTCCCACACCACCCCTCAATGAGAGCACTGGGCAGCAGCAGGGTGTGGTTTTCTTGGAAGCTACTGGTTTTTCCATTTGCTTCCAGAATTACATAGACTATGACAAACTGTACATTGAACACTGTTCAATCCTGAGTTGGGGGAAAGCCCGGGGAGGAGGGCCGAGTTCAGCAGGACTCTTCCCTCCTTTGCATGGTGTCATACGTGGTCTTTAGCTCTTCCTTCTTCTGTTGCAGGACTTCCTTTTTCATTGGTAACCCCTTCTAATGTCTTCTTGCCCATTGCTTTACTGGCCTCTTCCTGAGGAAGAAATAAGTGAAATGTTCAAGTAATTCCTGGCCCTACAGACTGTCAGTCAAGTCTAACACGAGAGGGCAGTACAAGGACTTTATTTAGGTTTCCTGATTGGGTAGGCAGGGCTGTGTTGCCAAAAGTTTAGTGGGAGTGTTTAGTTTTCTTTGGTTAAAGTGACTAGCTCGCCATTGTTTAATAATCAAGTCCATGTGACAAGAGGGTGGGGAGTGTAGGATGAGCTCAGGATACAACTCTGCGGCAGGGGAGACTGACCTTTATCACACTTGCCAGGCTGGCTTCCCTGCCACAGCTCAGTTCCTCGGAAAGTCAGAGGTCTCAACGCGGAAATATTATTTGAAAAGAAAAAACCTATGTGCTTGACTTTTTAAATCTCTAGGGAATTAATTTTCCTCATGTCCTGCAAGGACATGTCAGTGCCTCTACTACATGCTTTCGGTGAGTAGAACAGCCCCATTCTACCTGTGGACCCAAACCAGGCTCAGATCAGACTGGAAATTGTTTTTCCTATTCCGTGCTTCTGGGATGGTGTGGGGAAGTGGGTTTTGCACACACCTTGGCATCCTGCTCTGCAAACTTCGTGAACATGTTGGCGTAGATCTTGCGGTCCCGCTCGTTGTGCTCCTTCGCCTTCTTCTGGCACATGGAGATCTGCAGTCTCGCAGCCTTATTCTGGGGGTTGACTTCCAACACTTTCTCAAAGTTGTTCTTGGCTGACTCAAACTCGTTCATGAGCAGCTGGGCTTCGCCCCTCCTATACCAGCCCTTCTCATTGGTACTGTCCAGGCCTAGGGCCTAGAACAGATGGTTTATGTTTTAGAAATAATGAGTGTAACTTGTGGGAATTTTAAAGAAACTTGTATTTAAATAACTGATATAAGCTTTCTGGCCAAGGCAATTAGAAAAAGCATACTGAAAAGATGGGCTCAAGATTATTCTATGCTACCAATCAAAATACAGTAACTACCTAAATTAATTTTTGTATTTAATACAATTTATATAAAAATCACAAAGGGACTTGAAAGGGGGATCCTGAGAAGTTTGTTTTAAAGTTTGATGGAAGCGGTAAATGCCCAAGAATGCCTAAGAAAATTTTGGAAAAATAAAAATAATAAGAGGGGACATGCCTTACCTGAGGAAAAGATATACTACTAAACTATGGAAACTAAACCAGTGGACAAACAGGCCAGTGGAACAGAACAAAGCATTCAGAAGCAGATCATGTTAGTCAGTAAGGAAAGGATTAGCTTTCCAACAAATGGGGCCAGGACAAGTTATCCATGAAGGAAATAAGAGTTAATTCTTAACTCTGATCATAAACACAAAAATAAGCTCTAAAGCAAGTATATTTACATGCAACCCTCCCTAAAAATATAATAGGCTTATTTTAAAATATTTTAAAAAATAGCCCTGGCTTGTGTGGTTCAGTGGACTGAGCACCTGACAGCGAAGCAAAGGGTTACTGGTTTGATTCCCAGTCAGGGCACATGCCTGGGTTGCAGGCCAGGTCCCCAGAAGGGGGCGTGTGAGAGGCAACCACACATTGATGTTTCCCTCCTCCTTCCTCACTTCCCCTCTTAAAAAAAAAAAAATTTATTAAAAAAAAAACCCTAGTTGGAGTAGGTTTTCCTAGTACTAAATGGGGTTATTTTTATACTCTTAGGATGGGGAAGACTTCTAACTAGAAAGGAAAAGACAGATTTGACTATGTAAATACTAAAACTTTCTTTACAAAGAAAGATACTATCAACAATGTTAAAAGACAAATAAGGAGAAGAGGGTCCCAGCATCCCTACTGTCAGACAACAGGATAATAGGGATAATGTACAAACTGTCTCAATCAAAAACAGACAATACAGTTGAAGAATGTGAATAGGAAATTCACAAAAGTGCAAAGGGCAAACAATGAAAAGATGTGCAATAAGAAATGAAAATAAAATTTTTTGTTGCCAATAATATTAGGAAAGAAACATTGATAACATTCAATGATAATATATAACACATTAAAATTAAAAATTTAATGTATTAAAATCATGTCTTTTGCCCGGTATTTCCACTTCTGGTAATCTGTCCTATAGAAACAAACCCACAGGTAAGCAAAGAGAGACATTACCTAATTTGTGATATCAAACATCTGGAAATCTACCAAAGGGGATTGGTTAGATAAACCACAGATGCATATAATAGATATAAAAAGATATTTAAAAGAATGAAGGAGAGTTATATGAGAGACTGATAAGATGCAGAAAGATGTCCTTAAATCTATATATTCTAATTTTAAAAATATACATCTATGTTCCTCTGTGTGGAGAAAAACAGAAGAAATGTGTGTGAGATGAACAACTCATCTTGGAAAAGATGGTGAATGGGAATTTCATAAGAGAACCTTTACTTTCTTGTATGTTTCTATAATGTTTGAATTTTGAATAACTTTATACTACTATAATAGAAATAAAGAAGCAAAAAGCTTAATCAATGTAATTAATGATAACATTCTTAGGCAAAAACTTAGTGAAACATGATAAGGAACATACATACTGATCCACAAAATTAAAAATACTAAAATTCAAAACTAATCTTACACAGAATATATGAAATGGTTGTGTGTTTTTCTTATCCCTTTCTGTTTACCCTTAAGATACATTCAATCGTGAGCTTTTACCCACAGCACAATACACACTGCTCATCTAAGACCAGACACCTGGCATGACAGTCAGCACTGCTGGTGCATAACATACATCAGAAAACACTGCAGAGCAACACTGTCCCAGCAAAGCTACGTCCTGAAAGACCAAGAGCAGCAATAACACAAATGTGAACAGGGAGAGGGCCACAGATGCTTGGTGGGTCTTTCAGGTTATTTACGTGTTCTCCTATTCAGTGAATAAATATGATTATAAGGAAAAGTGACTTTATATGTCTTCTACATGAGCAGCTGCAATCTGTTATATTAAAGTCCTGAAAGGCCTCAGTAAAATCTGTTCTTATTCAACTGAACCTGAGGAGCTCTAAGTGCCATAGATTTAAGGGAGGTCATGAATAAAATTTGTTAAATGTTATCAAAACTTTTATTCATAATGTGTTATTATAAATAGTCTAGACATCAGAAAAGTCTAATTAAAACCTTTCTGTATTTCCCAGTTCATACTGAGAAACAAATAATCACAAACATAAATAAATAAAGCCAAATAAAAAACCCTCTGTCCTTTGGCTGAGAGGAAGCAGAAGAAGACCAGGGGTGAGGGCGGAGAGAAGACATGGAGCACGTGAAGCCGCCAGCACGCGCAGACTCTACCTTATCGCAGCACTCCACGGCTTTGGCGTACTCTCTGAGCTTCAGGTAGCACATGGCCAGGTTCAGGAAGGCAGCGAGCAGGAAGGATTCCGAAGCTTTCGATTCCTTTTCTGATAAGCCGTATTCCATCTCCAACCAGGATACTATCTTCCTATACTGAATCACTGCCTGCATGTACTTGCCTCCCTAAGAGAAAACAGGCTGGTAATTACTCTCCATGCAGGCTCTCGAGAGGGTACAAGAGAAGGGTAGGCTCAGGTCTCCCTGAAAACCAAATCCTCAAAACAGAAAGCCTCCATATAACATATAAAACATATAAAACATATAAAGCCTGGGGTCTGGTCATTTCCTTTTGGTCATAGGGGCTGGCCACCCAGGCACTCTACCATCCTTTCCGAAGTCCTGGGCACCCGTGAGCTGGTTCAGGGCAGCAGCCACACAGGCTGTTCCCAGCACTCACCCTCTCACCCTTTTTCCAAGGGGGTTGTCCTCTGTGCAGGAGGGCAGCAAGGCTTTGGGGTTATATTCTTGGGTGCTAATATCTATCTATCAGGCTTTCAAAAGCTTAGTGAGTAGTTTTAGAGTATGTCACTATTTTACTTAAAAGGGAAGTTACTTTTCCCTTTGCTTCTGATCATCAGCTCTATACTGTAGAGGTAAGTGAGTATAGACAATATAGAAATGAATGGGTGTCAGTGTCCCAACAGAACCTTGCTCAGAAAAACAGGCTGTAGTTTGCTGATCTATAAACAATGAGAATATACTTAGTTGAAAAAGAGCATCCAACAAAAATAACTATACAACACAAATTACAGCGGTGTCAGACATGAGAAAAATCTTTCCTTTAGTCGTATTTTCACTCTATTACCTGACTGGTAGAATTCGAACATACCGTGAGTAACAATGTGTAATTAGCTCATGTGAATGAATTACATATATGCTCTATACAAGAAATTACAGGCCTGAAACAATGTGTTTACTGCCATTTTAGGACAAATGAAAGAAAGGTGACTACAAAGCTCAAAAACAGGTGACATATCCTACCAGATGGTAGAGCTGTAGCCAGACCGGTTAGGACGTAAAACCCAAGGTGACCAATGAACTGTGTTACCATCACATCACTAGGATTTACTGCAGTCAAAGCGGTATACGTCTCAGAGCAGAATGATGTCTCCCCTCACACTCCAAACCTCCCTCCATGACTAGGAAGAGAAAAATCACAGAGCGGGTCTATGAGAATGTTCCTTCTCTGAAGGACTTCAAGGGACTGGTATAAGACACCAGCTCTACCCATGGAAGGAAGCCCTGATATCAATCTTTGGCGAGGACGGGGTAGGCCGGTGTCAAGAGCAGAGCTTGGGTCCGAACGAGGACAAAGCTGCGTCCCCACTGAGCGTCCCCCTTCACAGGACATGTTAGGGAAGGGATCACAGAGCTCGCCAGTTCTGCTCTACAAGGGCAATGCGGAAGGATTCTCAGGGGCTCTGAAGAAGTAGGGTCCTCTCTGCTTCACAAATTTTGGTTGTTAAGACTATGACACCAGGCCCTTTCATAATAAATGCTGAAATTCCTGAGGAAATGATATTGTGCTTATTACTATGGACTGAACTGCCATTCCCCCCTTTGCCAATTCCTGTGTGGAAGTCCTACCCTCAGTATGATGTTTTTGAAGGTGGGGACTTTGGAAGGCAATCAGTCTGCGGAAAGGGCTCAGAGGTGGTGCCTCATGGATCAGTTCCCTTGTAAGAGACACCAGAGAACTTGCTCCCTCTCTCTTCCTACCCGCAAGCACCCAGGAAAAGTCATGTGAGGGCACAGCAAGAAAGAAGCCACCTGCGACCCAAGGAGAGAACTCTCCTAAGGCCCTGACCCTGCTGGTATCCTGACCTTGGACTTCCAGTCTCCAGAACTGTGAAAAATAAATTCCTACTGTTTAAGTCCAGTCTTTGGTATTTTATTATGGTAGCCTGAGGTAACTGAAATAGTAATTATATTTTGCCACAGGCATAGGCTCACCACACCTCTTCTGGGGTCATAAATAAATAAATAAAGGAAGGAAGGAAGAAGGAGGGAGGGAGGGAGGGGAAAAGAAAAGGAAAAGGAAAAAGAAAAAGAAAAAGAAAAAGAAAAAAAAGGTAAAAGAAGGAAGGAAAAGACCATCCTCACCCAGTTTCAGGGTTTGGCATTTTCTTTCTGTCACTCCTTTCTCTGGATGAACTGTGAGCTCTTGGAGGACAGGAAGCATGTCCTATTCTTTTTGGAATATCAAGGGTTTAGCACAAAGAGGCCCTCCATGAATGTTTGCTAAATAAATATTAAGGTCAAAGGAATATAACTATGAAATCCAAAGTTCTTCTACCACTGGGGGCAAAATGGAGGTGGAGTAGGTATGAAAGGTGTCATCTCATTTAGATTAGGTAAGGACATTTTCCCTGTTGTGCCTAGTTTCTTCTTCCTCCCTCTACCCCTTCATCTTTAATGTACTCATTGCCTTTCCAATTATCTCCTAATGTACTCGTATTGTTATAGGCAAAGAAAAGTAGACCCAGGGAGGACAAAGACCCAGGTCATATCACTTCAGGTTCTGAATAATCACAATGGTAGAAGGCTACAGTATCTAAAAAGAAAAACAAGTAACAGACTTCATAGTAGTTTCTTTACATTGATAGAACATTTTAATTTCTTGAAAGTTCTTCCATATATAGCACAATCATACATCATTTTATTTAGATCTCAACTTCTAATGAGCAAAGATACTTGTTTTGTGGTGTTTCTGCTTCTGATCTGCTAAAACAGGAGTCCTCAACTCAGGTGATTTTGGCCCCGAGGACATTTGGCAATATTTAGAGATGTTTTTCAGTTGTCACAACTGGAGCGGGTGTCTACATCATTGGCATCTGGTGGGTGGAGGCGATGGATGCTGCTGAATCCCCTATAGTGCATAGGACAGCTCCCACCAACCCTGAATCACACAGCCCCGAATGTCAGTGACAAGGTTGAGAAATCTGCACTAAGAGAATGTGGGAAGGATAAAAGAGTCAGGGTTGACTCTTCTTATGAGGTTTCTTTAACCTAAAATTCTAGAGTCATAAATGACTGGTTTCGTGGTTCAGGAAGGGTGGTCAGAACATAGTAAAGCCTGGTATGTCTGAAGACGATTCAGAGTCTGAAAGATGATCCTTAAACCAGCTTGCTTTGGAAATGATTTTCCCCGCAAAGAGCACAAGGGGGCGCCAGAACCCCACCTCACTGTGCTGTCCTCACACTGCCAATGAGCTCCTAGTCGGAAAAGAAGCACTAACCAGGTGTGAGAGCCAGTGAAAGCTCTTGTCCTGAAGAATGCTGTC
>PVJD01010985.1:0-49462 GCA_004026545.1 Mormoops blainvillei
TTCCCTTTGTCCCCAAATGAAATTGCTGCTCATTCTAGCCATTCCTGTGATTCTCTAGGGGTGTTGGGCCACTCTTCTCGCAGCCCGACAGCCAGCTGGCCATCACCAGTTAACCCATTAACTCAACATGGTCATTGGTCAGCCAGTTGGCCAGCACCAACTTGCTCTTTAGCCAGTTCTCTGCAAAGCCATCTGGTTGACCAGTTAGCCAACAAACCCACTTGTCCTACCCAAGTCAATAGTCCATCCCTTTCTCATACCCCTTGCTCTCCTCCCTTCCTCCCCTCAACTGCCTAACATTTCAGCCAATAGAATTTACTAATACTGCATAATTGGGTCTGCTTCTTAACCCCCTGCCTTCCCTCTTTCACCCTCTGTTGGAAAACCCCGTTGCCGACTCTGTGTGTGTTACTAACACGCTTATAACCCAGGGGACCAAGGGATGGGCAGGGACAGGTGGGGCAAGGTATGAGTGAAAGACTGAACTAACCTTTCTGTCTCATCTGCGGAATGTCGACCATCTTTAAGTCTTTGCTTTCTTGGTCCAGTTCTTTTGTTTTCTTCTCTACTAACCAAGGTCTTTAACTGTTCCCCTTCTCTGCAGCAGGCTCTTCCTCTGGGGGGGGATGAGGGGAAGAGGAATCCACAGGAGGGGTGGGGGAGGGATTGGGAGAAGAAGGGATTTAATTTTTGTGTGTGTTTTATTTCTCCTTCCCATCATAATTTAATTTTCTTTAAACAAAATACTTTAGCTGAACCTAAGGTGGGAGGGTCTGAACAAACAACCAAATATATATGGATATATATTTTTCCTCCTTCCTTGAGTTTCACAGTTGGTCATTTTATTTTTCTTTTCTTTCGTTCTGTTCTGTTCTTTTGTTGTTGTCTTTGTTGTTGTTTTTCTTTTGCCCCCCCGCCCCTCCCCCATATCTCCGGTGAAGCACGCAGGGATTGGACACGCTATGGTAAACAAACTGCATTATCTGGTAGATATCACTCTAATTGTCTTACCGTTTGGTTTGCCGTGGGTTTTTTTAACTGTTCGATTCTCCCTCTTTTGTTTCCTTTCCCTGTTTGGTTTTGGTTGTTTTGCTCTTCCTTTTTTTGCGTCCTGGACAATCTTTAGATTTTTGCTTCTCCTTTAGTTTTCCTCTTTCCCTTTTCTTTCTTTTTTTGGTCCAAACTCAAATCCAAAAGACAACTGGAAATCGAGGAATTTGGCCTGTCCCTGCCCTAACCCTGACTCCTGAATTCAGAATCCTGGCCAGAGAGACCTGGGGTCATGCCCCATGTTCATTGGCTCTGGGTAGACCAGCCCCGATGCCAGGCTGCTTATTTCTATTGCTTTGTTTTGTTCATTTTCCCCCCCTCCCTTGTTTTTTCTCTTTGGTTTAGTTTCTTTCTTGGTCTCCTGAAAATCCATGGAAAACACCATCCCATGACATGCTATGCTCTGCTCACTGTCAGCTCCTGGACAGGCCCCTTGAGTTGGGGGAGGGGGCCAGGGTGAGACCTCCAGTGGCAGCCAGCTGGGCAGGTTCCCCAGAGGGGGGCCTTGGGAGATGCGCAACAGCCTGGGACCAGTCCAGAGAGCTCCTTCAAACCACCAGTTCATACCAGTTTGGGGGGCTGGCCCATGCTGGCTGCCAGGGAAGGGGTGACACCCTACCCTCATTTCTCAACCTTGAGGGTTCCTGGTTCCACCTTCCCGCACATTTTGCATGGCACGAGTGGTCTTTTCCCCCCCACCAGGGACAGCGTCCAATTCCTCCCACAGCTCTGCTGCCCTGACTAACACTGTGTTTCACACTGTCTTCCTTCCCCTCCATCTCTCCTCCCCTCCCTGTGCCCTGCCTGTCCAGCATGGCCTCTGACCGGGGTTGGTTTCCTTCCCTGTTGCGGGGGCGAGAGGAGGCCCAGCAGGGGTGGAGTTGGGGTAGTTATCACCAAGCTCCTCTCTTTGGGTTGGGCTCAGTCCCTGTGAGTGTTTGTGGGTGTCTGTATAAATGCAGCTGGTGTGTGTTGGTGTGTGGGTGCGAGTGTGTGTAAATGTTGGTGTGACACTTAGGGGGTGTTAGTGGGCGACTGTACTGTGTGTTTGCGAGACTCTGCTGGTGACTCTACACATGGAAATGCTGGCCAGCGTGAGCTGGAGGCTGTGTGACTGTGTGTCTTTGAGCCTGGCAAGGGCTCTGTGTGGAGGTGGTTGTGGGGGCAGGAGCGGGGAAGGAGCTCAGGCTGGCCCTTTGCCCCCCGCCCCACCTCGCCTCGCCTCGGAGTGCGCGCCTGCAGGCCCTGCTGCGCGCTGTCCCCTGGGATCCCCTCATGCCGGCCCGGTCCTGACTCTGCGGCAGCAGGCAGTTAGTCATCGCCTATTAATAATGCAGAGTGATTGAGCACCAGGCCGGGGACCCTGCAGATGGACGTGTCTGCTCCCGTGGGGCCCACGCTGCTCGGGGCAGCTGCCTGGCCTTCCCAGCCTGCCAGGTCCAAGTAGCTGCCTGGCTGGTGAGGAGGGAAGTGTGACAACTCGGCTCCAGTCTGAGTGGTTCCCCCAGCTCCCCGGGAGGCTCTACCTCAGAGGCCGTGTCAGTCCTGTCCTGATGCTTTCACAGGTCTGTGTTTTCCTGCACCCACAGACTCACGGTAACCCTGTCCTCTGCCCTGTCCCCAAGCCAGTGTCCACGGCTATTGCCATCCTAGCTGTCCCCAATCCAAGGTCTCCTCTGGTCACTCCCAGTTGTCACTATGTTCAAATGGAGCCATTCGGGGGTCCCAGCCCCACCCCTCCAGTCTCTGTTGTTCAGCTGCTGCTTCTAGGATGTAGCTGCTGCGCACACCTCAGGGCCGGCCATCAAGTGCCTGCCAGGACCTTTCTTTGCAGAGTTTCGCTGTGACTTTGGGAACATAAGGGGGAGGCAAGATAAGCCCATGTAGTATACCCCAAGCACCGTCCGAGAATTAGGGCCCTGTAGACCTTCTGCTAGTCTCAATTCAGTTAAAAATCGACACTGTGACCTGGGGCTAAAGCTCAGTTACCAAACGGGCTGGTGATGCACCTGCACTGCCTGTTTCGTGGGGTCAGTGTGAAGGTCAAGGAGGGCAGTGGAAGAGAAAGCATCTGCACTCTATAAAGGGAACTCTAATTTTATTAAGCTTTATAAAATGCTAACTGATTATCTCAGTGTTTCCAGGGCAAGGATGTTTTGTAAAGATGCGGTTCCCTTTCCACAGCAAACCCTGGAGAATACAGTGCCACTGGCCCCACTGGAGATGCTAGTTACCATCCCTTCTTGGGAATTAGTCCTAAAATAACACCACGCAACCCCAGAGTGCCTCAGGAATTGGGTCTGGGGAGGAGGAGGAGCGATGGGGCGACCTGGGTAAGCTGGTTAAGGAGCGAAGAGCCCTGTCTGATTTTCTCTCTGGCAAGGGAAGTTGCTACTGAAGTCTCCATCTCTGAAGTCCACGCTTTCCAGCGTGAGCATCACTGTTGACGATGGGAGCTCATTGCCTCAGGGTGGCCTGAGCAGACTCGTAAGCCCTTCGAAAAATGCCCCAGGGACCAGCTCCTGCAGGCCAAGACCGGAATCAGAGAACGGAGCACCGAAAGACACCGGGTTCAACCTGCTCTGACTCCCAGGCCTTCCTTAGCCAGGCTCTGGCTGGTTTAGTACTTTATTTTTTTACTAATTCTTTTCTTGTTATTTGAACATTTCTCTCTGGGGGCGAAGGTGGATACAGACCAAAAAGGCCAAGGTTTGGATTAGGCATGTTTGGGCTGATGGAAATTTTCTTATAAAACTAATAATAATTCTTTGTCCATACACCAGGGGCATTGGTTCCTCTACACAGCCGTCACCTTTTGAACATCATTTAAACTTGATGAATGTCTAGATTGCAGGCAGCAGGCAGAGATTATTCCCAGTTAACAGATGGGGAAACTGGGGCTCAGAGAAAGCCCGGGGTCACACAGCCAATTGTGGAAGATTTCAGTGGCCTCATCTCAGCCATCTCGTTTGATCCTCCTAATCAGCCTGAGAGGAGGGAGAGTGATGGGAGTTGTTAAACCCCTTTTACAGCTGAGAGTCAGGGAGGTAAATTGGGATTGTTCTGGAAAATGGGCAAGGCTAAACAACTCAGGATTTCTGACCTGAAGTTTCTAGTCCCAAACTTGATCAAATCCAGATGTCAGGGTTGACTGCTGGGCTGTAACTGCAGGCTCTGTCATCTTCTTGTGTCTTTCCAACCAGTTTCTCTCTTTAGTTTCTCCTCCACTCCCAACACGGCAAAACTTCAGCATGTAGCAGGGCTGCACACCTCCCTCGGACGTGCCCCACCCTGTCTCCATTCTCTACTCCCCACCCCACTCAGTTCTAAGTTAACCAATTTTGGCTCATTTGGCCCTTTAAGAATCTGATGACACAGAAATGGCCTCTCAGAGGGAAACAAAATGCCCATTGAAGCGGTTTTGCCTACAATGCCAAGGGGCTTCATGAATCCCCAAAAACCATCCAGCCCACCCAGAAGTTCAGAGCACTTGCCCTCCCTCAATCTTATTCTCCCTCAAATAAGGCCCCTTCCCAGGAGGCTGGTGACTATGATCATAGCAGGGAGCCACGACAGGCTCTGGGTGATGCCAGAGGGGTATCCATTCTTCCTTCCTTTCTTCCTGGAGCATATCTGTGGCCAGGGCCAGGTCTCACATCCTACCATCCTGCCTAAGTAGGTCACCAAGCAGAGCAGAAGAGAGGCGAGGTCAGTGGGGAGGGTTGAGAGCCCACCCAGGTGGTAGGCTTCCCCTTCTAGCACCTCCAGCCACCCTCCTCGCTCCAGGGGTGTGGGGCTGGGGCTGGGCCGCTGGGCGTGGGGCTCCTGTGTCTTCTGTGCTCCTCACTCTCCTCCCTGGCTGGGCACGGCCCTTCCTGGGCAGAGCTGTGACTCCTGGCCAACTTGGTGCCCACTCAGGCTCGGCCTGTCTGTGTGGAGTGGACTGGCTGAGTGGACTGGTATGGGGGGGGTACAGAGTCGCTGCTGTGTCTTGGGGCCCTAGCTGCGGTCCTGATGATGGAAAGGACGCTGTTGGAAACGAGCCCATTGAGACTTCCCCCGCTGCCTTCAGTGGGTTATGCTGGTGTGTGAGCAGGTGTGTCTGGGGGCCGTGATCAGTGGTGGATGGGCCACGGGAGTGAGCGCATGGATCACCCTCTGGTGGGGACTGTCTGAGTCTAAGGTCCCTTCCCTTGTTTTCTCAGCCCCTAGATATCTGTCCTAGTGAGGGCCCCTCTCCCCTCCTCCGCTGGAAGGAAGCTTCTCCCTCTAGCACCCCCACAGCTCTTTTGCCTCCATCTCTGCTCTTCCTACCTCCCTGGCCCACGGGCCTTCTCACTGGTGGCTGTGTTCTCTCGCCTCTCCTGCTGGGCCGGCCCCTACCCAGGCCCTCTAACCCGCATGTGCCCTTGATGCAGTGGCTGTTCTGTGTTGCATGGCACCCCCGCCCTCCTCCCCCGCCGGCCCTACCCCTTCCAGAAGCTGCGTGGGGGGGTTGGGGGGCAGGGGCATCATGAACCCCCAGGGTGGAGGGGGACAGGGGAATTATTTCCCTGTTTCCTGCTTTTACTAACGAACCCGCCATTTTTGTGTCTGGACTTTGATTTGTCTGAGGGAACAGTTGGGTTTACTAATCTGTCATCTCCCTCCTTGCCTTCCCCAGAGACGTTCCTCCATCCCCCCGCCCTTGCCTCCCTTTCCACCCGGTGCCCCTTCCCCACTTTCTCCACTTCCCCCACCCCCAGGCTGACCTCCTTCCTCCATGTATCTCCTGATGCTACCCACCTCCTGTTACCCTCTCCTCCACCCCCGTGCCAGGGCTGCTCCCAAAAAGTAGCTGTGAATTTGGGGGACAGATAGGAGGGTGATTAAGGCAACCTTATTGTACTAGGGGACACCGTGTGGCAGTGATTTGCATAAAGCTGTGAGGGCAAGGTCAGATTTGCCCCCAGCCTCGAGGGGAGTTGAGGAGGGCACACCTCCTCCGGTGTGGTCCTTCTAACTCCGGGAGGGCAAAGGCAGGTGGGCTGGCCAAGTGGACCAGGCCAAGGAGAAGCTGTCGGGTGAAGAAGATGCCAGTAGCTGGTGCCCTGGCTGCTGGGGCTGGGTACGGAGGACAGTTGAATGGCTCGGGGGGACTGGAAGACCGAGTGCAGCGATGGGGCAGGGGTGCCTGGTTAGAGCAGTCTCAGAGGACTGAGGCTTTGTCCACCAAAGGCTCTGGGGGTGTGGGATTTACAGACGGGGCACAGGCAGTGAGATCCAAGTGTGGCCCTGAGTCATGAGGTGATTTGATGTCGCCTTTAATGATTATGATGTGTCCCTGGACCGTCCTGGGATTAGTGGGGTTACAGGAACACGTCAGGCCAGGTGCCTGTCATTCAGGACCTGATTGTCTATTTGGGGTGACCAGATGCAGCCTCAGGAACTAATTAGTGGCTCAATTCCGGAGTGGAGGTAGAGGGCAAGATGGAATGGAATTTATCCCAGGGAGAGACCCCTTCACCCTGCCACCCCTCCCTATCTTATCCTCACCCCTTTAGCCCAGTCCCCTTCTTCCCTTTCTCCAGCCCCTTTCTGCCCAGTCTAATCTTGTCTGCATGTTTTTGTAACTAATACTTTGACCCTTCCCTTTTCCACCCAGATCCCCACTTCCCAGCCTCAGGTAGGATGGAGGGAAGAAGAAATAATAATGGCTAGCCCTCCCCTCAAAACCAGACTCAAAAGCTTTCAAACCACCCCCTTCCACAAAGATGCCACCTTACCGCCTGTCCTTGAACCTAGTTCCCCCAGCACAAGGTTTGATGGTTCCCTGGAGGGGGCCACTTCTACCCTGACTTTGCTCAGGGCCCCTCCCCACTCACTGGGAGGCTCCAGCTCAGCACAAAGGGGACTTGAGGGTCCTGTGGGGAAGGTTCCACTCGCCCCCATTCTGTTCATGTCCCTTATGAGTCTCTAACAGCCACCCCGCCCCTGTGACAGTGGAACTTTGAAGACCAGTTGCTGGAAGATGGCTGGTGGCATGTGCAGATGGACTGCTATGTGGTGGGGACACCACAGGTGGCCCTACTCTCCAGACTTTTCCTGAAAAGGGGGTGCTGAAGCACTTTAAGGGAGTGGGAAGTGGGGTGAACGGCGGCCTGCGGAAGCACGTATTTGCTTCCCGATGGCCCCTGTGGGAAACTGCCCACTCTTCCCAGCTGACCTGTCCTAAATCGCGGCCTTCCTAGAGTGGGGGTTCATGGTCCCACAGATTTCAACTCTTTCCCTGCAACTTGCTGGGTGTCCGGAGCCCCTGAGGGCTACTCCTGTGGACTTTTCAGAGACCAGGTGGGGAGCGGGTAGTCCAAGAGTTCCCTGCACTTGCCACTCCCCACCAAGGTCACTCTGCCTTCCGTCAGCCACCATCGAGCCTTCTCATCTCCTTGGAACACCAGGTACTCCCCCATCCTTACCCTTCTTGCTTTTTAACCTGACTTTCCAGTGCAGGGTCAAGGTATCATGAGGTTAACCCTGTTCCCCTCTGTCTCCTGACCTGGCCTTGACCCCCCGGAGTACGACGGTGGCGTCAGCAGGGAAGGCAGGGGGAGGAAGGCAGGCCGGTGACTAGGCGAAGTACTGCCCCTTCCTTGGGGGACAAGAGAGTGACCCGAGTACAGAGGGACCTGGGAGTAAAGAGACAGACTCAGGAAAGGGGCATAGTTGTGGGAACCAGCCCTGGAGGGTGTTCTGCGTCCCCCAGGAAGCCCCAAGGCTCCCCAGGGATATCTGAGTTCTTGCTCCTCATGCTCGTGCTCTCTGCCACCCCCCTACTGGGCTAAGACTGAAAGGGCTCTTCAGTGCCCTGAATGGGGAGCTGCAGGTGAGTCGAAGCCACCGAAATCCAAGGAGAATTGGTGTTTCCGTCTTGTTTATCAAAGACGCTCTGAAATCATGTGCGGGCCTGGAGACCACCTTCAAGAGGAGGGGAGTGAGGGTGCCACTTGCAACCCCCCATACTGGGGCCCTGATCTGGGGTTCCCACTTCCGTTTGGAGCCACTTCCAGGAACTGGTTCTTGGTGGGCACTATTTTCAGTGTCCTCAGGCCTCTGCCTGCCGGGCTGGTGGCTGTGGGGCAGACCTTCGCCCACCCCGAAACCATCAAATCTTGTGCTGCCTCCTCTTCCCCCCCCTCTCTCCCCCCACACTGTTCCTCCTCTGAGACAAGCAGACATAAAAATGGGGGGCCCCCATCCCCACTGCCCCCTGGCCCCTCCCTTTCCCAGCCCTGGACTCTTCCCAGGGAGTTGATGCCAGTTGTCTCCTTGTCTCTCTCCCTCCCTCCCTGGGCTGGGCAGGTGACCATCTCAGTGGACGGGATCCTGACCACCACAGGCTACACGCAGGAGGATTACACCATGCTGGGCTCCGATGACTTCTTCTACATCGGGGGCAGCCCCAACACGGCTGACCTGCCGGGCTCGCCCGTCAGCAACAACTTCATGGGCTGCCTCAAGGACGTGAGTAGGGCTGGAGGGGGCGTGGCCAGCCCAGACACCCTTTGCCCCGTCTTCGCTGTGATTCGGCTGGGCCTGGCCAGCTGCCTGGGGTGTCTGTGCCTTCCAAGTCCATGGTGGGAAAGCTTCCCTCTTTAAAACCTAAGGCCATTGACTCCACCAAGAGGGCTCTCTCCCACGTCCTTGAGCCTCGGAAGGCCCCCACCCTCTCAGGGGACCCTTGAGGCAACCGTTGGTTGTGAAGATCAAACCCCTGCATTTGAGTCCCAGCTTTTCCACTCACTAGCTCTGTGACCTTGGCCAAGTCCCCTGACCTGTCTAACTCCTAGTTTCCTCATTTGTAAAATGAGTGGTCAGTACCTGCTTCATAAAGATGGGTGTGAGGAGCAGATGAGGCTGTAAATGAAAAGACTTTGTCAATTGGGAGATGTCAACCAGACGGTGGTGTGACCGTCTTGCCAGTATTATGAACGGGCCTCCATTCTAGTGCTGGGCGGGAGGCAGGACAGAAAATAAGTGGGGTGTGGGAGCTGCTTGTTCATAATCTTTGTGTGTGAAGTTCTAGAACAAAGGCCAAGCCAGTGGTCCGGTGGTGCTGAGCAGGGACCCCCAGGGCTGGGGGGAAGGGTCCCATGGTGCTGGCAGCTGCTGGGCAGGAGTGGCCAGGCCCCTAAGCGCTTTCTGCTTCTTCATCCCGGACCCCCTCCCTCCCTGCAGGTGGTCTATAAGAATAATGACTTCAAGCTGGAGCTATCCCGCCTGGCAAAGGAGGGGGACCCGAAGATGAAGCTGCAGGGGGACCTGTCATTCCGCTGCGAAGACGTGGCTGCCCTGGACCCTGTGACCTTTGAGAGTCCCGAGGCCTTTGTGGCACTGCCCCGCTGGAGCGCCAAGCGCACTGGCTCCATCTCCCTGGACTTCCGCACCACTGAGCCCAATGGGCTGCTGCTCTTCAGCCAGGGCCGGCGGGCTGGGGCCGGGGCCGGCAGCCACAGCTCTGCCCAGCGGGCCGACTACTTTGCCATGGAGCTGTTGGACGGCTACCTCTACCTGCTGCTAGACATGGGCTCCGGAGGCATCAAGCTGCGGGCATCCAGCCGCAAGGTCAATGATGGCGAGTGGTGCCACGTGGACTTCCAGAGGGACGGGCGCAAAGGTCAGGAGGCTTCTGGTCCCTTTTCTCACCCTGGCAACTTCTGTCCCCCTGCTCTGATGTCTCCCCCAGGTCTCTTCTGGCCTACCCAGTTTCCGGGCCTCCTCGGTGCCATTCTCCCCCTGCTCCTGCTCTGGCCCTCCCAGCCCCTCCATGGTCACTACCGTCGTGGTGCCCAGGGTGCAATGGGCACAGTGTTTGGAGACCTGGGTTCACGCCTCAGCACTTTTCTCTTGCTGTAACTTTAGGCCCATCACTCAATCCCTTGAAGCCTCAGTTTCCTTATATATAAAAGGAATCATTACGTCGGGGTCGATAGGCAAAAACAAGAGAACACTCTACAAGCATTAGCACAGTGTCTCCCACACTGTAGTAGATATCTCACTCCCCTCAAGAGCCTCCCCAACCACTCCTCCCTTCCATCTAGACACATCCAAGTTTCTTTTATTAATTCTCTTTAGAAATACTCACTGGCTCTGCTGGGTGCTGTCCAAGGTGCTGGAGTGGCGAGAGCAGTGAACTATAGCCTTTGCTGTCACAGAGCTCCTACTCAGGTCGGGGCAGGGGGAACCCACAGTGGCCACCCCATTGAGGACTCCAGCACAGTGAAGCAGCAGAGCAGAGAGTGCTGAGGTCAGGCAGGTGCTGCTTCTTGAGCCTTCTGTTTCTTTTAGCCACCCTCTCCTCTCCTTGTCCCTTTCAGTCCTTTCCCATCTTCCTCTTGTTTTCTGTCTAATTCATCTTGTTGCACATGAGAGAATTATCTGAGAAAGAGAGAACTGGCATAATGAGAACAGACATATTATCCAATTTAAGCACTTACTAATGTCAGCTAAATTTTTGTGCTCCCCCAGCTGTCACTGCACAGGGCCTTTGAGTCTAGGTAGAGTGACCATTTGCTCACCCACGGAGGAGGGGGGCAGACATGGCCCCTGGAAGTGTCAGCTTTTCATGGGCTAGCTGTTTCTCCCTCTCCTTTCCTCAGAGAAAGGCCGCCTTCCCTGGGTTTTGTGGCACACGGGTTCATCCCTGGTTTGGCCTTTGATGCCACCTGGGGCTTCTCTTGCTGCCTCCTGGCGTTTCCACACAGGCGATCAGTAACTCTTGAGGTAGGAAAGCTGCCCATGCCTTGCACAGAACTCCTGGGCCTTCTGCTCTGCGTTGCCATCAGGAGGTGGTCTTCTTAGCTTCACACAGAGCTCCAGAGCCCGCCCACTAGGTCTGGCTGGTCCTTGGACCCCTGTCTTGACCAACCCTGGCCATGCCCCGTGGCCCACATGCATCCATGCACACAAATACAGACTTGGGCAGTCATTCCAACAAAGCTCTCTGACCTTCTCCGTGGTTTAAAAAGTTGTGGTAAATTATACATAACATAAAATTTACCATTTTAAGTACATGGTTTAGTGCCATCAAGTACATTCACATTATTGTTACAACCACCACCACCATCCGTCTCCAGAACATTTTCATTTCCCCAAACTGCACTTCTGTCCCCGTTAAACACAAACTCCCATCCCCCCTCCCTCAGCCCCTGGGAGGTACCATCCTGCTTCCTGTCCCCATGAATGCTGGTATAGAGGAGCTCCTGTAAGTGGGATTATACAATTTTTGTTCTTTTGGGTCTGGTTTAAGTCACTCAGAAGAATATTTTCAAGGTTCATCCGTGCTGTAGCTTGTGCCCATATTTCTCTCCTTTTTATGGCTGAATGATATTCCATTGCATGTTATAGATCACATTTTATTTATCGATTCATCCATCGATGGGCATCTGGGTTTTCCCCTTTCCATGTTTTAGCGTGGCCTTGGGCAAGGCCTACACTCAGTGTAATTTCCTCTTGCTCAGTAAAAGCTTTGAAGCTCCTACCTGATCTCAAATCTTTTTCTAAGGTAACCAGCTTCTCGTTCCAAAGAACTGTCACAGTTCCGAGCTCCATGCCTGCCCCCCTTCTCCTGGCTGCCATCCTCTTTCACAGGCCCCCGGAGCTGACCTGCCGGCCCATCTTGTCCACCAGCCACAGAGGGGCTCCTGGTGGGGGGCAGGGGAAGTAGGCTCCAGGTGGAGAGTTGGCCCAGGTGGGATACTTTGGCTCTGCTCGCCACCTGCTGTGGTCCTTAGGGCAGGTTCCCCCGTTTCTCTAAGGCTGGTCTGCCATTTCGAAGTGGGATCATGAAGAACCAACTTCGTAGGGTTACCATGAGACTTAAGTGCTCTATGTGAAGTACTAAACGCCTGGCATATACTCGTAAATGCTCAGTAAGTGTGTTAGTGGGGACAACCCTTAGATTCAAACCCTTCAGCCTCCTTAGGGTTCTGTGCCTTTGGTTTAAGGGACTGGAGGGGCGAATGACCTGTGAATGATCCAGCCCTTTTGGGGTGTTCCACTTTCCTGTGCATCCTCCGAGGACTTGCTCAGGTGGGGAAGGAGGAGCCTGGACCTCACACGGCAGCTGGGCTGGGGCTGACTCAGGTGAGCTCCTGAACTTGGGAGTACCTTTGTCAGACGGTGTCTGAGCAGGCGAGTGAGGCCGAGCTTCCCCCCCAGGGGTGCTGCAGGGTGTGGGGTGGAGAGGCCCGGCTGCGAGGTCAGCCATCCTTCCCGGCCTGTGGCGTCCCTCAGCCCAGCCTTCCCCACTGAGGCTCAGTCTGTTTTGATCCCTAGGCTCCATCTCGGTGAACAGCCGCAGCACACCGTTCTTGGCCACAGGGGAGAGCGAGATTCTGGACCTGGAGAGCGAGCTGTACCTGGGCGGTCTCCCTGAGGGGGGGCGAGTGGAAATGCCCCTGCCCCCGGAGGTGTGGACGGCGGCGCTTCGGGCTGGCTATGTGGGCTGTGTGCGGGACCTCTTCATAGACGGGCGTAGCCGAGACCTTCGGGGCCTGGCCGAGGCGCAGGGGGCTGTGGGTGTTGCTCCCTTCTGCTCCCGGGAGACGCTGAAGCAGTGTGCATCTGCCCCCTGTCGCAACGGGGGCATCTGTCGAGAGGGCTGGAACCGCTTCGTCTGTGACTGCGTCGGGACCGGCTTTCTGGGGCGGGTCTGTGAGAGAGGTGAGGCTAGTCTTCATCCCAGGTGTCCCGCTGCCCATGTCCACGGCCCCTTCTCTTCAGGGTGCCCCGCATAGACCAGCCCTGGGCCATTCCTCCTTGTAATGATTCTCCCCGTCTTCTCTCTCCCTCCGCTGGCCTTTGCCTGTCCCTCACTCCCCTCTTCCCCCACTCCTGGGGCAGAGGCCACGGTCCTGAGCTACGATGGCTCCATGTACATGAAGATCATGCTGCCGAATGCCATGCACACGGAGGCGGAGGATGTGTCTCTGCGCTTCATGTCCCAGCGGGCTTACGGGCTCATGATGGCCACCACCTCCAGGGAGTCCGCCGACACCCTGCGCCTCGAGCTGGACGGGGGCCAGATGAAGCTCACTGTCAACCTCGGTAACCACCCCACCCCGTGCTCCTGGCCCCTTCCCAGACCTTGCCTCTGACTCACACCCCCTCTGTCTGGAGAAGCTGGTGGGGGCCCGGGTGAGAATTTGGAGGTGGGGAGAGCCTGAGCCCCTGAGAGCTCCATCCCCAGTGAGGAGGCCCGGGGTAGGGCGTAGCTCCACGCTTAGCGGCACTGCATGGGGCTACCCCGGATGCAGTCGCACCATCTGCCCGAGAGCGTGTGAGGTGTGACGACGGCTGCCCTCCCACAGCTCTCATGTGGGTCTGGGCGGCATCCGTCCTGTGCATGCACACACATGTACCGACAGCTCATTCTTAGCTGTCACCTCACCCACTTGCTCATTCATGGTTCATTCACTGGGGGAGCACACCGGTGCTGGGCCCGAGCTCGGGGCAGCAGCAGGCCCAGAGCTGAGGAGGACCTGCCCCGCCGCAGCCCCCCTCACGTGCTCTGCATTTAAAGAGCTGTGTCTACCTGCGCCTGCATGCGTAGGTACACATGTGACACTGGATGCATCGGGACATGTCATCTTCCTCTTGTCTGCTTTCACATTTGAGTCCCATAGCTGCCCTGTGATAACACCAGATCACCAGACAGGTGCTGTTCTCCCCGTGTTAGAGACTGCGAAATTCATATATTGCCTCAGCCAATGTCACAAAGCTGGTGGGAGCGACGGGCTCACACTCAGGCCATTGCTGGAAGCACAGTACTTCCCTCCCTGCCTCTAACTGGGCTGGGGTGGAAGGCATCGCAGGCCCTTGCCGTCAGAGGGCTCGTGTCCCTGCGCCTGCCCAGAGCGGGCTGCGGTTCATGTCGCCTGGCAATCCTCTGGGTGTCATGTGGGCAGGACCGTGAAGCCCGTTGGGCAAAAGGAAAACAGCAGACCCACTCATTTGGCTAATACGTATGGGGCACCCCGTAAGTGCCAGGTGTATTCCAACCCTAGGGGCTACAGCAGTGAGTAAGATGAGGTCCCCACCCTCATGGAACTTTCAGCCAGGGAAACACTGAAGTTAAAAGTCCTAAGCTGTCCAGGCTGGGGTCACATCTGTCCATTCCAGACTAGCCTCTCTAAGCGAATAGATGCGTAGCACCCAAGGGCCTGCCGTGTAGGAAGATTCAGGCCAATGGGGTCACTTGTGTCCTGGGCCTAGAGGAGGAGGGCTCTTCTGAGCAGGTTAGAATCCTCGACTGGAGACCACACAGAGCTTTGAGCTTTTAAATATTTATCTGGAGTCTCCAGAGCATTTGTGGGATAGACTGTGGCCTTTTGAGGGCCCATGAACTTGTTAATAGATTTATATTATGTTTTTCTTTTTCTCTTTCTGCTTTTGGCTACGTTGCCTTTGTATTCCTAGGACAAGGATTTGCAGAGCAGGTGGGAACAGGGGACAGGGAGGTGTGCAGGTAGCCAGGGCCTCAGACTGGTTTTAGGGTTCCCCAAAGCTCTGTTTCTAACCATGATCATGACCCAGAGTGGGTGGCAGGGGGCAGCACTGCAGGGGAAGGCAGGATGGGAAACATCTTTTGGCCAGTGTTCTACAGGTCTGTACAACACCCCCAGGTACCCCTGAAATGGTCACGGGCAAGGCACAGGTCCAGGATGCCCTGAGTGGCCTTGTGCTTCTCAGACTGCCTAGGTCTGTGCACCCAGCATGAGACGCCCCCTCGCCCTGGGATGTGTGTGTTCTCTTTGTGGCTGTGCACATGTCTCTGTGTGCACGTTGGTGACATAGCAGGGGAACTATGGGGCCTTCTATTTGTCAGGAAGGCAGATGCTTCTTCCTCACTTGGACTGTCTTAGGTCCCCCATGAAGAAACGTGGGTTTCTTTAGGTTGGACAGGAGGCGGTGTCCTTGGCTGGAAAAAACATGCCCTGGTGGTCCCTCAGGACCTCTCACCCTTAGCACCTAGCCTCTCCTTCCCATGGCTGTGTTTTTCTGTCTGTGCCACGTAAGTACTTAGAAGTTAGAGAACAAGGTGGTTCCCAGGCTGACAGTCAGCAGGACAGCTCTCCCCATGGCCTCTCTCCTTTAGCTGTGCCTGGTCCCATCCATAGAGATGTCATCTCTAACGTGGCTCATGTCAAGCTGTGACCCAATGCTTGGCACAGACGCATGTGTCCACAAATACCAAGTAATGTGTATACAGGGAGGCATGTGGTCACTGTGTGATCACACAGATACCACAGGTTGTCCACGCCCAGCCACCCAGCCTTGGGCTGTGATGGGAAGAGCCCCGGGGCCAGAAGATCTGGGTTCTAGCCCTGGTCTCCTTGACTGCTGGGTAAGTCGTTTCCTCTCTCTGAGCCTCTGTTTTCTTCTCTGTAAAATGGGAACAGGAATCCTTGCTCTGCCTACTCTCTGTGATGGTTTTGAGGCTCAGATGGAATAATGGGAGTGAACAAATTATACAGATGGCAAGACACGTGCATAGAGACTGACCAGGCTTCTTGAAGGAAAATCGTACTGGGACAGGGACGTAAGCTTAGAACAAGGCTGGGGGCTTACATACTTCCACATTGCTTGATCCCACCTCAGGATCCCTGTTCTGATCCCCATGGTGCTCGCTATACAGGGCCTGCAGGGCCTCACAGACGGGCAACACCATCGATGCCCCCCCGTCTCGGGCTGGACTTACTCCTGGGGGATGGAGAGAAGACTGATGGGGCTCGGCCTCTGACCTTGTGGTCTCACCCTACGGAAAGGGATGCCAGCCTCACACAGGCAGCTGTGCAGCTCCCGAGGTGCTCAGTGGGATGGGGCAGACACAGTGCTGGTCCTGAGAGGGAGCTGTCTGCCAGTGACCAGTCGGTGGGGCAGCTAGGAGGAAGCACGGAGTGCCTATCTCAGGATATGGGGTGTGTGCTAGGCCAGACAGGCCCACCGAGGCCCTGAGGCCACTGCTGCCTCCCTCCGGGCAGGGGATGCCAGAGAAGCCGGGCAGAGAAGCCGGGTTGTGCCCCCTGCCCCGTCCCCCGGGCTCCAGCATACCTGCAGACACTGAGCAAGTTCCCAGAGCTCTGCTGTCTGCAGCCCCTGAGCAAAGCGGTTACTCTCTGTCCCTAGAGGACCATAGAGTCCTCTGGATTCCTCATCCTGTTCCAGTGCGGCCTGTGCTCCTGGCTTCCTTCTGCCTTGGGTGTGGCCCCTGGGGCCAGTACCCAGCCTGGCCTCCTGCCCGCCTCACCGTCCCTGGAGTTGCCCTCCACTAGGCGTGCCCGTGTGGTCCCAACTGTCAGTAAGACAACGTGAAGCGCACAGTGTAATGGAAGGATCTTAGAGCTGGAGGGGCCCTTAGAAGTCACCTCCTTCAGCCCGTCCCCGTGTGTGGAATTGCCTGTGCCTTCCCCCACTGATGGCAGGCTCTCAGACCTGTGCTCAGCTGCCTTCCATGTCAGGAGTTCCTCATCTCTGATGTGGCCATTCTAATCATTGGGTCATTCTTCCTAGGGGGCAGCCTCCCCTCCAAAATTCCCACTTGTGGACCTAGTTCTGCCCTCTTGAGCTGTACAGAGCAAGTTCGACTCACTCATGTTGTATGCCAGGCAAAATACACAGCACATCCCAAAGCCCTTTAATCCCTGGGGCCCTGGAAGGGCACCTCATGCCCACCTGGGGCTGGTCAGAGCTCCCTCTGCTGGCTGGGCTCCTGGGGTGACAGCTTTGATGAGGGCTGCACCAGGAGTGCATACTGCCACTCTACAGTGTCACTTCTGAGATGGGACCCCAGCCAGTGGGCTCTGGAGGCTCCTTGCATAGAAGCCTCCCCGCACCCCCCACAACACCCTCCACCTGTGGGGGATGGGGGTGGCAGGAGGCCAGATGGGGCACGGGAAGCTGGATTCTTTCTCCGAGTTCCTTTCCATGCAGGTGACTTCTTCCCACCTGTCTCATCACACATTCTCATCCTCACCCTGGTCTCTGTGTCCAACCAGGGCCTGGGGGGTTAGCACAGACCGGTCACTTGCGTCTACTCCCTGAACTTGAGGTGCAGGTTACTTCCTGGGCCATAGGTTGCCAGCTAATGCCCCCTGAGTTGGGCTCGGGGCAGAGAGGTGCACTGGAGCGCTGTTTCTGCCACCGGCTGGCAGCTCCTGGCTTTCCTCCCAGATGGTGCGGGCTCCCTCCTGGGGTGCCCATCTTGGACGGGTGTTTGCTCTCCTCACACCTCACTGGAGTGGGGGCTTCTGAGGGTGTGGCCGCTGCAGAGGGTGGGCCTGGAGCTGACACCTCTTCTCTGGACAGATGGACCCCCTTTCCTGGTGCTCCCCTGCTGGGGAGGGGTAAAAACTGAACTCCTCCCTGGGCCTTTTCCCCAATGGAGTCGGCCTGCCCTTTCAGCCCCCTTTTTTCTTTTTTGGACCCTTCATTGGTGAAGATTCTGCTGGCCCCGAGAGAGCCCCCGTGACCTGAGCCCAGGCCTGGCACCGCCCCCCTTAGCTTTCCTCCCCTCCCCTCTGTCCAGCTCCTCCTTCCCTGAGCTCCCCTTTTATTCCTCTTTTCTCTCTGTGCCTTCTCTATCTCTTTCCTCTTTCTGGGACTTCTGACTCGCCTCCCATGTCTGCCCCTGATCTTCTGCCCCCTCGGCCCTCCCTTGGTGCCCGGCTGTGGCTCAGGGTCCCGGCTGCTCCCCCCCACTCTTCTGCTGCGGTTGACAACGCGTGTGGAGCTCAGCTGTACTGTCCGAGGGGCCCATGCCGCCCAGAGCCGCAGGGGGATCTCTACTTCCACTGCAGGAACCTTCAGGGTCCAGGGATGCCGGTTTCCCCTACGCCGCTCTGCTTCCTAGCCCCTGGGGTCTGGGCAGAGCCTGTTCTGGCAGGAGCCACAGGATGCCACGATACTGCTGTTAACCAAGGGCTGGTAACTGTCCCCTCTGAGAGGCGAGAAACAGCCCAGTGGATACCTGTTTCTAGCCCCCAGCTCAGGACCCTCTTGTTCAAGCCCCTCAGCTCACGGCGAGGGAAGCTGAGGCTCAGAGAGATTTCCCTGTCACATAATGAGATTAGCACCCAGCTTTTCTGCCTCCTGGTGCAGGACTTTGCAGCTCATGGCTGTCAGGCCTGAAGGAGCGAGGCATTCAGGACCCTATGTCTCAACTTCACAGGACTCTGGTGCTCTGTTCCCTCCACCTGGCTGGCCAACTGGCATGTTGTGGGTAGTATGTCCCACCAGGGGGATGGCCAGAGGCCCAGGCTGCAGCTCCGTGTAGACAGTGTGCTATCCGGCCACGTGGGGCACTTGGAGCCTGGAGTTGGAAGACAGCAATGCTGGGGCAGGGGCAGGGGCAGGGTACTTTGCTTATGGTGCCTGCTTGTCCCTGACTTGCTATGTCCTCAGAGTCATGCCTTGGGGGTCTCAGCGTCCCCATCTGTGAGGTCGTGGCCCCTCCTAGGGAAACAGATTAATACCAGTTCCTCTTCAGGGTGAGGGACCACTGTGTCCCCAGTGACAGCCTGGCATCCTCTGGGTTAGGAAGGGTAGAAGGAAGGTTCCTGTAGGGGTGGTGCCAGCCCCCTGGGACTTTGGAAGGTACATGGCCACCGGAAGGGGGCCCTGGGGCAGACCCCTCCATTTAGCTCAGAGCCCAGAAGGCATGGGGAGCGATGTGTCAAAACCTGAGCTCTGAGCAGGGAGTCTTCCCAGAGCAGGGGAGGCAGGGACTCTGGCCGACCCCACGCACCTCCCTCCCAGAGATGAGGAGGTGTTGGGTTGGTCAAGCCCTTAGCCCCCAATGATCCCCTGTACACTGAGATTCCCAAGGTGCCCATCTCCCTCAGACAGGAGAGGCCTGGGCCCTTCTAAGAAGGGAGAAGCAAGCCCTCTTCCTATCACCTGACTGCCCTGCTTCCAGCCCTGGGGAGGGTTGGAGCTCTTTTGGGGGCAGGAGGTTCAGGGATCCAAATGTGGAAGGGGAGAGAGGGCACCTGGGCACGCGTGGTCCCCGGAAAGTGGCCCCAGGGGGAATCCCCGCCCGCAGACACCCCTCCCTGTGAAGGATGTAAAAAAAAAAAAAAAAAAAAAAAAAAACTTGTTCTGCCTTTTTGTCTCCCCTCCCCCTCTGCCCGCCCCATGGCCCCCCCAGACTGCCTGCGCGTCGGCTGCGCACCCAGTAAGTGGCTTCCCTCTTCTATGGCAGAGCCCCAAGGGGCATGGGATGCTGGACACTGGGGTCTGGGAGGGATGGTGGGGGGAGGAGAAGCCTTCACCACTTGCTCCTGTGAAGGTTGGGCAGTGGGTGTGGGGAGGGGAGTGGGGAGGATGGGGGTAGTATGGTTGTAGAGGACAGAATGACCAAAGGAAGCCAAACCAGGAAAAGTTGGTTGGGGGGCCTAGGGTCAGCATGCTCACCGGGTCTGGGAGAAGAAAGGCCAGGAAACCGTCATCTCAAAGAGTGTGGGACAAAGTCTTGGTCGCTCCAGTGGTACCATGGCCCACCACCCTTTACGGACGGGAAGGAGCTGGAGAGAGGAGCTAGGATATTCCACTGCATCTCCAGAGGCGGCCACAAGGGGGAGGGCGAGGCACACAGGAAAGAAGATGCGGATTGAGATGAGTGGAGGCCACCATGGCCAGGGCCTCAAAACAGCCCTCCCAGCTCGTGTGTCTGGTAGGGACCTAGGTCCTATAAATGGGGGTGCTTTCAGAGTGACAGTGAGGCTGTCAGCAGGGGTGAGTTGGAGAGTGAATGTGGATGTTTCTGAGCATCCCAGTGCCCCGGGCCCAGTGCTGTCTCAAGAGTGGTTCTGCATGGCGTGCCCTGAGGTCGCATAGGAAAACACAGGAACCTGGCAGGCGCAGGCGAAGGGACTCTGTGTTGAGTGTGTCTCTGTGTGTTTGGTACCTGCATGCATATGAATGGTGACCCTGTTCCCTGCTGGCATGAACACTGGGGGGCCCAGGGGTGACCTAGGAGTGCTGCAAGGTTCAGCATCATTCTAAAGACAAATATTTTTGTTTTAGACTTGCAAGCAGATAATCCTGGTCTTGATCAACGGTCATAATTCCTAAAAAAACATTCCTCTCTCTGGCCATGCTGAATGAGCCGTGTGTGGTTGCATGTCAGGTGTGTGGAGTTAACCAGTGTGTGCAGAAAGGTCTCACTGGGTCCCTGTGTAGATGGGGGGGCGCTGTGTGTCTATGTGGAGGTTCTGCTGCCAGCAAGGAAGTTGTAGGTGTGTACTGAGGCTCTGAAAGTTTAGGTCTCGCATGCATGCTGAGAATTTAGCTGCTGGCTGCACACATTGACCCTGAAGGTCCTTAGGAGCCTGGGGGAAGGTGCTGGTTGTAGGACATGCGTGTCCGTGTGCAAGGCCTCACAAGGCATGATTCACATTGATTATCTTCAAACGGCACCCTCGGATATTGTACAGAGTGGTAGTGCTGAGTGCGTCTGGGTGTGTATAAAGCTCTGTGTGCACGCACACGTCTGTGGGTGGTGAGGTTCTGTGCCTGGGTTGGTATGTATGGGACTGCACAGGTGCCACGCTCACTCCCCCCTTGGTGCCGCAGGTAAAGGCCCCGAGACCCTCTTTGCGGGGCACAAGCTCAATGACAATGAGTGGCACACGGTGAGGGTGGTGCGGCGTGGCAAGAGCCTGCAGCTGTCTGTGGACAACGTGACTGTGGAGGGTAGGTGGTCTGGGGCCAGGGAGGTGGACATGTCTCTAGTGACCTGTGCTTGGCCCCGTTCTGGGTGGTCGCTGCCTAGGGCAGCATTCTCTCAAGCCGCTGCTGGCATTTCTCCCTCAAGGGTGGTATATTGTGGGGGGGCCTGGACCCTGGGGGGACCATTTCAATTCCCTGCAGGCGGCAAGTCTCTGGAAACCTGTCAGTGCAGGACTAACGAGTCCCACCACTTCTGGATCCAGGGGCTGTGTTTGCTGTCAGCACCTACCTGAGGGGGGTTTGCCGATGTCTCTGCCATGTGGCCCTTGTGTGGAAGGGAGGTTCCTGGGGATCCAAGGACAAACGTCAGGAACGATCCTACAGCCTGTACCCCAAAGCCATCCCCCTCACCTCTGTCTCCTGTCCCAAGCAGGACAGATGGCAGGGGCCCATACGCGGCTGGAGTTTTACAACATCGAGACGGGCATCATGACAGAACGGCGTTTCATCTCTGTGGTGCCCTCCAACTTCATCGGGCACCTGAGCGGGCTGGTGTTCAACGGGCAGCCCTACATGGACCAGTGCAAGGATGGGGACATCACCTATTGCGAGCTCAATGCTCGCTTTGGCCTGCGTGCCATTGTGGCCGATCCTGTCACCTTTAAGAGTCGGAGCAGCTACCTGGCACTTGCCACGCTTCAAGCCTATGCCTCCATGCACCTCTTCTTCCAGTTCAAGACCACAGCCCCTGATGGGCTTCTCCTGTTCAACTCGGGCAACGGCAACGACTTCATTGTCATCGAGCTGGTCAAGGGGTGAGGTGCTGGGCACTGCACCACTGTCAAGGAAATGGTTCCCTCTCCCTGCTGGCCAAGATATGGCCCCTCAGCCATTGGCTGGGATGTCTAATCCCCCCCAACCACAGGGCAAGATTCAGGTCCCCTCCACCAGCCAAGATGGCGAAGCAGCACCCCCTTCTTCCACCCTGATGACTCTCCAGCTACATCCTTGCCAGGGGTTTTCCAGTTATATCTGTTCTTCCTTCACTGTGCGGGCCTGGGCCCTCAGACCCTCTCTACCTGCAGAAGACAGAGCCACGTTCCTGTGGCCTCTCTTGTCTGAGAGGACCCCACCCTAGAGCATCTCTGTCCCTGATCCCAGGGGACCATGCTGCCCCCACCAACCTCTCCCCCTACCAGGTCCCCTGTGGCTCTCCCTCTGCATGTTCTCCCCTTGACTATAGTCCTCCTGCCATTGGTTTGGGAGCATCTCTCCATTACGAGGTCTCCCACTCTACCCGTTCCTCCTGTGGCCCCTAAGACCCCTGCCAGCTGTAGTTCCTCCTTTCCAGCACTGTCCCCACCTTGACCCGGTGTCTCCTCCCTACTGTGGGGCAGGTACATCCACTACGTGTTTGACCTGGGGAATGGCCCGTCCTTGATGAAGGGGAACTCAGACAAACCAGTCAATGACAACCAGTGGCACAACGTGGTGGTGTCCAGGGACCCAGGCAACGTGCACACGCTCAAGATTGACTCCCGCACTGTCACGCAGCACTCCAATGGCGCCCGAAACCTCGATCTCAAAGGTGGGGGCCTGGGGCCTCTGGAGGAGGCCTGGCCCTAGACCAGATACCCCCTTGGCCCCACAAGATCACCCCGCTCTGGGTGCTCTTCCACTAGCATGATTCTCCCTCCTTCCCTGCCCACGGTTTCCATCTTTCCCTGTTCTTACTGTGTCCAGCCCAACATGTTCCCGTTAGAGGTTTGCTCACCTCTCCTGCAAGGCTGTCCTCTCAGCACTGAAAGCCTGGTCACAGGATGTGTCTCATGGGGAGCTTGGTGGCCTTATCTAAAGCTAGGAGTAGGTAGCCCAGGCCTTCCAAAGACCTCTTGGTCCTCCGAGGTCCAGAAGCCTGCTTTGGGTGAGAGGCCGGAGAGAGAGTAGGGAGTTTAGTGTCTTGGCAGGGGGCACTTAAGAGAGGAACGGGAGGGGCAGTTGATGAGGGACGGAGGGAAGAGCCATAGCTGGGCCCCTGCGTGCTGCCCTGGTCACATAACGGGTGCCTTGGCTGGGCTAGCCCTGGGGACTTTTTTGGACCCAGGACTCCCTGGTGGGCTCAGCATTACACCAGGGTCCAGCATTTTCCAGAGCCTCTCGGGCCTCTTGAGGCGGTCGTCACCTGTCCCAGGAAGGGTGGTTCAGAGAGCAGGGAAGAGGAGGACCAACCTGCAAACTGGGACGTTGGAATAGGAGTGAGGACAACACCATGGCTATTCCAGAGCCCAGCGGGGCAATGAGGGCGACTTCTTTCCCAAGCCCAAAGCAGCCCTCAGTTCCGTAGTGACCCATGGGTATCAGTGTGACTCAGACTGTCCGAGCTTGAGGTGGATCCTCAGAGACCATTGAATTCGTTTCCCTCTTGGAGAAGTGAAAACAGAAGCTTCTCGAAGCTAGATGGCTTGCCTGAAGTCACCAAGGGAGCAGGCAGCATGGCTGGAACTGAAAGTTTGGTCAGATCCCGGGCCAGATCATGTGGCGTGGTGCTGCCAATTCTCCCTGCTCCCAGCAGGGGGAGATGTGCCACAGATAACCCACACTGGCTGCAACCCTGGGGTGCCCTGGGTCTGTCTTGTATTGAGCCTGTGTCCAGGGCATCAGGGTTGACTCGCCAAAGCTCTGCTATGGGCTGACCAAAAAGTCCAGGGGGTTAGGTTCGACGTGGCCAGGCAGCAGTGTGGGGATCAGGTGGTCCTGAGGAGAACTTTCCAGCGTCACCTAGAGTTTCCAGGCCAAGCCTTTAGTTGGGGAAACGAAGCTGGACTTAAACCCCACCCCCCAGGATAGAACTCAGAGTAGGGAGAGGCTGGGGGAGGCCTGAAGGAGTTCTGGGAACGGGAGACCTTGGAAGGGGGCGCTGGAGGGTGGTTGAGGGGGTTGGGGCTGCACATCTATGAAAGGGCCTGATTACAGGCCGGAACTGGAATCAGATGTGTGGGAGAGAGCATGGAGCAATTTTCCCCAGCTGCGCCCTCCCATCTCCCCCCATCCTCCGCCCCCTGCATCTGGGCTTCTCTGGGAGACGAGCAGACAGATGGCAGAGTGGAGAAGGACTGAGGAAAGAGAAGGGGGTGGGGATATGCAAGGCGCTGGATCTCCTTAAAGGAAACTGGAGTCTGGGTTGGGACACTGCACGTGCAGGAAGATCTGACAACCAGATGTGAAGTCCTGGGAGGGGAACGGGGACTGGGAGGCCTAGGTTTTGACCCCACTCCCTTTGCAGGGGAGTTGTACATTGGTGGTCTGAGCAAGAATATGTTCAGCAACCTGCCCAAGCTGGTGGCCTCCCGGGATGGCTTTCAGGGCTGTCTGGCCTCAGTGGACCTCAACGGGCGCCTCCCAGACCTCATCGCGGACGCCCTGCACCGCATCGGGCAGGTGGAGAGGGGCTGTGACGGTGAGTGCAGGGCGGAGGAGTTAGGTGTGACCCTGAAGGCTGCAGGAGGGCCAGCCACAGAGACACACCACAGCAGCAAACTGGCCCTCCTTGTCAGGCCTTGCACAAGCCTGCTCCCCCGGCTCCGGAGCAAGGGTACAAGGGGGTGAAGGGTCACTTTCTCTCCCTGTTGCCTCCCGTCCTGGTCCCTTATCACAGCTCAAGGCCAGGTCTGGTGATCCTGGAGCCCCCCATTCCCACCTCACCCCCCTCATCAGTGCTTGGCCCTTTCAGCCTAGCATAACTGAGAGCAGGGCATCTCAACCTGGCCCCGAAGCTCCCTGGGCCGGGAGGCGGCTTGGCTGAGCGTGGTGTGTTCCCTCCTTCTGCTCCTTCCAGGCCCCAGCACCACCTGCACCGAAGAGTCTTGTGCCAACCAGGGCGTCTGCTTGCAGCAATGGGATGGCTTCACCTGTGACTGCACCATGACTTCCTACGGAGGCCCTGTCTGCAATGATCGTGAGTACCCGGGAGGCTTGGGGGTGCTATGGGGAGGTCCCGGCCCATTCCTCGCCTTGGGACTGCTGGAGGGGAGGGAGGGTCATTCAGAGCCTTGATGCTTGCTTCCTCCTCATTCCTTCTTGTCATGAGAGCCCAAGGGGAGCGGCTGGCTCCTGTCCCCTCTCAGTCTTTTCTCTCAGGCCTGTGCAGGATTGCTGCTGCCTGAATTTCTGGGGCGACCTGTTGATAGATGGACTCTCTCCTTCGTTCTGAGCTGGCAGGACACTGCTCCCTTCACCTGTAACCAAAGGTGTCAGCCTCTGTTCTCTCCCCATGATTTTGGCCATGGTCTTCCATGTCGTATGTATGCATAGCTCACACATACACACTATTGCCCAGGGCGGAGGGCTGGTGTCAACCTGTCCACACTTCCCTCTGGTGCCCTCAGAATTATGCAGTGAAAGCCTGATATTTCCTGCCCAGAGAGGACCATGCCCATAGGGCAGACTTGGGAGGTTCCCAGGGGGCCAGGCCGCTGGATAGCTGGCTTCCCTGGGCATTGGCCATGCTGTTCACTCTCCTCCCCACAAAGGACCCCAACTGCAGGTTCTCCCTTGGAGCCACAAGGACACTCCCTAGTGTCCTTGCCTGCTTCTTCTGCTCCCTGGTTGGGTATCTGCCTGCCAACTTGCATATTATTTGACCCCCTGCCCCAGGGCAGCTTCAGCAGCTGTGTCCAGTCTCCAGTGGCTGGTGGCCAGCAGCTGGTGAGAGCTTGGCAGAGAGAGGGTGGCCAGGGCAGAAAGGGGGCAGAGGCAACCTCCTACTCAAGGGGGTCTGGAGTTTCCCTCCGGTGATCAGGCTGGGTACAGGGGCTGGGGAAGTGCTGCTCCCTCGGGCATCACTTCAGTGGTCATCCCCAGGGCAGCCCTGCTGAGAGACCAGGGATATGACCACTCAGCTGCCTGGGGAGAAAGATACCCAAACACACACACACACACACACACACACCCTGGAGGGATGAGTGGATTTCTGGGGGAAGCCAATAGTAGACCTGGGCTAAGAGCAGGGGTTTACGCCTAGGCTCCTGTGCCACACCCTGGAGCCTCAGTCATTTGGGCGGAGTCCTGAGTTTCTTATGGAATGGACTGGTTCCAGAACGGGCTCTTGGGTGGGTCATGGTTCTGCCTCTCCCTAGGAAAAATATCCAGCCCATCTCCCTTGACCCCTACCTTGTGCTGTCAGACAGGGCCCTGCCTGTCCCCCGGCATTTTCCTCGTCTGGCCTGCCATTCTGTGTATTTTCCAAAAGCCCCAGACAACGGGCAGCTCAGGGGCACGCCAGCTCTGGCTGCCGGGAGTAAAGGTGGGGCTGGGCTGGGCCCCTTCCTCTCTGGCTCATTGAGCTGTGTGCAGATCTGAAGATGGTGGTAACTTTGCTGCTAACAGTAACACTAGTGATTTAGTGTTTTGGAGCTTGCAAAGCCCTTATAATTTGTTCCTCAGAGAAGGCAGTGAGATAGAGATCAATCATCCTATTTAACTGATGAGGAAACTGAGGCCTCAGTTAGGCAGTTCGCTTGCCCTGAGTCAGGGCGCAGGTGGTGGAGCCCAGCTAGAACCCAGGCGCTCCTGCCCGTTACTAACTGCAGCTCACTTAGGCCCGGGGTGCTGGTGGTGCCGGTGGTGGGCCTTGCTTGCTGATGGTATGAGGGATCAGGATCGAGAAGCACTGCTGCCTGTTGTCACTACTATATTCCCACATGGTGGAACCTTCTGGAAGGGGGCAGAGAAATGGCTGGGGGTTTAGGGAGTCACACCATCTTTCAGCAGAGGTGGGAAGAGAGGCTGGGACTTCTCCAGGTTGGTTCCAGGCGGGTGGGAGGCGGGGAGAGTTGGGGCTGGGGAAGTGTTGCCATGCTGGAACCCTGGTCTGCAGTCTGGTGGCAGAGCGATGGACATAAAGACAAGGTGGGTGCAACCTGGGAGCCTCTGAACACCAGCCCTGGGGTGCCTCTGAGACTCTGCCCTGAAGGACAGGGCAGGAATCTGGGAGTCAGGGACTGTGCCAAGGCTCTCAAAGCCACAGCCCCCTTTTCTCTTGGGGTTGCGTCTCCCTGTTGGCACTGTTTCATGTTCATGCTGTGTCTCTGGGGCTGGTCTTCTTGGGGCCCCCTGAAGTGCCAGGTCAAGCAGGTAACTGGCCCAGGACTGTTCGGTTGTCCCACCGCTGACTGTGAAGGTTCTGAGTGAACTACTGGGCGCAAAAGGGCCCTTCATCCAAAGACAGGGATGTGGGTGGAAACAGCCAGGGTGGAGGGAGCTAGACCCTGTTCTCAGAGGGTCGCGGTGTGCAGCTGTGTGTGTTGTGGGGTATGCGTGTGTGTGTGTGACTGGGATGAAAAAGGTCCAACCTGCGGAACAACATTCCCCACTTATGGCCTCAGTTACTCCGTCTGTGTCGTGGGGACTGAATTGGGGGTGGTGAAGGGATCTCTGTGTCCCTTTTACGCTCAGGAGTCTGTTCTGGGAAGGCAGGAGAGAGATCGAAGGGAGAGAACCCATCTCTTCCATGAGAAAGAGGAAAGTGGAGAGAATGAACAAGAGAATATGCAGTGAGAGAGGAAGGAGGCCAAAAGGTGAGACATTTCCTGACATGCAGCTGAAACCCCAGGGCTGAGGTTCGGTGCCAAGGGGCTCCCCTTGGGCCTGCTTGCTGCTCTGTCTCTCAGAGCCTGTCTCAGGCCTCCCCAGGCCATCAATTCCCCACCGCCTCTGCCCCCTATTTCCCATCTCTCCACTTGCTCTGTTCATCTCTGCAGCCTCTATTGATCTCTTGCACACCTCTGTCTCTCCCTTCTTTTTTACCCTCTGCCTCCCCCCATACTCCCCGGCATCACCCCCCGCCCTCCAACTCTCTCCACTTCCCACTCACTGATATTGATTGGCCTCTAGGCGGTTTCCCTTCCTCTCCTCTCGCTGCCGGCTCCTCCCTCCTTCCCTCTGGGACCATAAATTTTCTGCCTGCTCAGAGCTGTGTCAGTCTATATTTCACAACCAGGGGCACAAGCATGGGATGGAGAGGGCAGGAGGACAAGTCTTCAGGGGGCTCCAGCCCTGTTCCCCAGCCTGAGTGCAGCCTCTCCTTCCTCCTGGGGCCATGTACCACCTTGGACCCTCCCCCTGGGTACCTCTGAGGACCCTTTCTTCACTTCTGAAGGGCCAGGGTCAAAAGGGGTGCTGGCATCTAGCAAGGGTGGGGAGGTGGCAGGAACCACAAAGGAGCTGTCATGGGTCCTGACAGCATCCAGGAGCTGGGTGCAGGACACGTGGGGCTACTGGTGATAGCTTTTGCTCCGAAATGGAATTCAGAATCAATAAGCAGGAGCCACCCCTCTCTCCTCCCCCGATTCCCCCCATCTTCTCACGTTACCCCACTTCCTTTTGCCCCTTCGTCACCACTTCTCATTCTACTACCCTATTTCTTGGACTCCTTCTAGGTTCTATCTCCACCTCCCTCCCTCTTTTCCCACTTTTCTACCCCTACCCCTCACCCAGATCTAGCAGAGCATCCTCTGGGCAGAACCCAGGTTGATGTGGGTGTGGAGGTGGCATCCAGATGACAGGAAGGGGGCCTCCCTGCACTTACCTCTTAGGCCATGACAAGTGCTTCCTAGAGACCCCCAAAAGTCTGAGGGGGCAGATCCCAGTGGAGGGGCAGCTAGAGGGACAAGTGACTTTCTCAGCTGGACACAGATGGCCCAGGAAGGGTTTTGTCCCAAGTGGGACACTCAGTGGACAGGTGTCCTGGAGACTCCTGGGGGAGGGAGCAGTTGAGGCTGGGGGAGGAGCAGGGAGAGTGGAGAGGAAGGATTGCAGAAGTCCAGGAGGGCTGTGCAGGAGGCTAGGGACGCCCTTTAGGGGAGGTGGTGAGGAGACTTAATGTGTGTGCTGTGTCTTGCTCTTGAGTATCTTTGAGGCTCTGGGTGCATTGCGTGTATGCATACGGATGACCCTGTTTTCGGAGGGTGAGCTGGGAGCAGGTGTCTGTGTGTACTTGGCCATTTAGTGCCTGTGACCGAACACGTATGTGTGCCTGTGTATGCCTTTGTGAGCATGTGTACATGCTCGGCTGAGTGTGAGCTCATGTGCTAGCCTCTATGAGCACATGTATGCATGTATGTGTCTGAGCCTATGTGTGCATGCGCGCACACGGATGCCTGTATGGGCACGTGGGTGTCTCCATCTCCAGGCCCGTCCTCATCCTAGCGCGCACGTGTGTTCCGAGGGGTGCGTGCAGAGGTGTCGGGTGGCCACATCCCTGCGCGCTGGAGCAGCAAGCACTATTGGGGTGCATCCAGGTGCGGGGAGGAGGGGAGGAGGAGGAAGAGAGCCGCTTCTCTTGCTAGCCTCAGACCTGTTCAATTATTCAGCAGGGCCCTTTCTTCGGAGGGGGCAGGAGGGGGGCGCGCGCCCGGGCGCGGGGGAGGGGCGGGGCGCGCGCCGAGGAGAGGCGAGCGCGGAGCGGGCTAGCCAGGTGACGCGCGCCCGGGCTGCCCAGCGCCGCCCGCAGACCGGGAGCCGCTTCGGTCCCTCCGCCCTGCCCCCTCCTCCTCCCGCGCTCCCACTCCCCTCCCCTCTCCACTTCCTCCTTTCCTGCCTCCCTCCCCCTCTCCCTTCCAGCCTCTCTGCCTCTGCAGCAACACTCCGCTGCCTCCATCGCCCCGCCGGCAGCTCGCAGGCTCGCGCCTTCCCTCCGCTCGGCCCTGCGCCCCTCCTCTCCTCTCCCCTCCCTCCATTCCATTCCCCCCTCACCCGGATTTGCTTCCCTGCCCCCTTCCCCCGCCCCTCCTCCCCCGGCCGCTCCCTCCTTTCCGCGGGCCTCCGTCGGGCCGCAGCGGCGGCAGCCGCGCGGCCGGCCCTAGTCTCCGTCGGGTTCCCGCTTCTCTGCCCCAGCCCCCCTCCCCGGCTCGGTTTTTTCCGCAGGATTTCCCCGCCGTCCCCTCCCTGCTTGGCCCCCGCGCCTTCCCTACCTCTCCGCCCGGAACTATGCCCCCTCCCTCGGGCGCTCCCCCGGGTTTCTGACGGCCCTCTGCGCCGCCCCGACCCCGCCGGGATGCGGGGAGACCCTTAGCGTCTCGCGATGGACCCAGGCGTTCTGGACCTTGGCGTGGCCGCTCTGCAGACCCCGGGTTCCCCGGCGGGATCCGGTTGATTTCATTGGCTCCGGACCGAGGCTTGGGCTCTGGTTTTCCTTCTCTTCACCCCTACCCCCCCTCCCGGGGCTCGGAGCCGGAGGGGGGCTTCGCGGGGCTGCGCAGCCCCGCGTCCCCGCCCCCGGCCATGGGGCTGTGAGGCGGCCGCCCCCGGGCCGAAATGCCCCCCGGGGGGAGCGGGCCGGGGGGGTGCCCGCGCCGCCCCCCCGCCCTGGCCGGGCCCCTGCCGCCGCCGCCGCCGCCGCCGCCACCTCTGCTGCCGCTGCTGCTGCCGCTGCTGCTGCTGCTGCTGGGGGCGGCCGAGGGGGCCCGGGTCTCCTCCAGCCTCAGCACCACCCACCACGTCCACCACTTCCACAGCAAGCACGGCACCGTGCCCATCGCCATCAACCGCATGCCCTTCCTCACCCGCGGCGGGCACGGTAAGTGGCGGGCTATGCCGAGGCCCTTGGGCCGGCCGGCCCCCGGGCCACTGGCGTGCGCGGCCCTGGCCCCCGCGGGCCGCACCCCAGCCTGTGTGCCCGAGGCCCAGCCCCTCTGCTTTGCGGCCCGCGCCCCCTCACCTCCCATCTCTGGCTCCCATCTTCTCAGCCCCACCCTCGCCTCTCCATCACCTCCCCCCCAAATCTCTTTATCACCTCATCGCTGTCTTCACCACGTTCATTCTTTGCCTCACCTTCACCTCCCTAGCCTGATCTCGGGCTTGTTATCACCTTTATGTTTCCGTCCCCCCATCACCTCCCTGCCTCTGTCCTTCCATCCTCTCCGCGGCTCTCCCTTCCCCAGGCTGTCCGCCTCATCACTTCCTCCATCCCTGCCGCTTCCTTCTCCATCCGGCTTACCTCCACCTCTGCCTCACCCTCACCTTCCCATTTCATTGCCGGTCTAGCGTCTGTGTACCCCGTTATCTTCTTACCTCTGTCCTCCCATAACCACCCTCCCGTCTCTGTCCCATTTGTCATCTCTGCCTCTGACATGTCCCATCTCCTCCTCTTTCACTTCTTATCTCTTTCACCCCTGTCCTCCCAGCAACCTTCCCTTCTTTTCCCCATTACTGCCCTTCCACCACCACCTCCCAGTCAACTCACTCCATTGTCCCATCATTCTCCCAGCCTCACTTCCTTCCTCTCGGGCCTCTCCTTTCCACACCTCTTCATCCCTGCCCCCTGACCCCCAACGCTGTCCACTGCTCATCTCCAGCACCTCTCCCCTCCGTAGCCCTGTTACTTGGAATTGACTTCCCTGGTGCTCCCTTCGCCTCTCGTGTCAGTTCCCGCTTTCCACTCCTGCCACACCTCAACCCCTCTGAACCTTCCATTCCAAAGCCTACCCCACCTCTCGTCTTAGCCTCCACCCCCTTCCATTTCTGACCTCTGTCTCTTCTTGTTTCTGCCTGTCATCCCTTCCCCTCTCGGTTCCTCATCACTTCACGTCTCAGACCCTCAAGACTCTCTGCATGCCATCTCTTGCCCACCTCTGTACCTGCCACCTTCCGTCCCTGGCCTCCATGTTCTCCATGTCCCCACCTTGGCACGGCCATAATTTCCACTCTCTGTAC
The DNA here is from genome assembly GCA_004026545.1 of Mormoops blainvillei. Classification (NCBI taxonomy): domain Eukaryota; kingdom Metazoa; phylum Chordata; class Mammalia; order Chiroptera; family Mormoopidae; genus Mormoops; species Mormoops blainvillei. Next base: position 31,468 of record PVJD01010985.1, read on the forward strand.
TTCCCATTACCTCCCAGGTCTGTCCCTCTTCACATTTTATTTCATTTCCATGTCAGACTTGATCATGCTCCATTTCAGTCCCTCAGTCACATGCCATCTCAGAGTTCCTGTCATCTCCTATCCCAGAGACTCCCTCACTTCCCACTTGAGTCCACTCATCACTTCCGCTCTCTGGGCACCACATCACCTCCCATCTCTGGGCCTTGCCATCACGTTCCACAGGGTACTCCACTGCCTCCATTTCTACGCCTCTCTCACCTCCTGTCTCTGTACCTCTTCTACCTCCACTGCGTTACCACTCGTCACCTCCCATCTCAGCCTCCATCTCCTCCCATCTTCATACTTTGCCACTTCTCATCTTTGGCCCCCACTTCTGTACTGCCATCCCTTCCCACCCTGTACGCTCATGGCTTCTTATATACGTCCCCTCGTCACTTCCCATCTCTGCACTCCCGCCTTGGTGCTCTTGACACCTTCGTGCTCCCGTCATCTTTCACTGTGACTCCCATCCCCTCTCATCACCGTGCCTTCACCAGCTCCACCCGGTACCCGTGCTGCCTCCAGTTCCTCCACTTCCATCACTTCCCATTCTCATTCATCCATCGCCTCTCGTTTTTTGGTTCCATCTTTGCCCTGCTGTCATCTTCCACGCCAGTCACTTCCCCGTCACTTCCCATCGCGGCCCGTCACGGCCTCCCATTTCTGCGCTCACCTCTGCCCCCTCGTTGTGGCTCTTCATCTGTTCGCCTTCACTTCCCAATCTTTGTCCCCCCCGTATCTCTTCCCATCCTCTCACCCCCTTTCTGTTCCTCTTGGCTTTTCTCCTGCTTCATCTTTCTCTCATTTTTGTGCCTCTGCTCTCTCTGCGTCTGGTTCCCAGGAGTAGCCCCTTCGAACCTCCCGTCGCGTTCTTCTCTTTTCCCCAGCATAGCCTTGTCTTGTCTGACCTCTGTCCTAGCAAGGGATCTCTTTCTCTCCTTCCACTTGCCCGCCCCACACTTAGCTCTGCCTCTCCCCATGGCTTCCGTGGTTCTCTCTGCCTTTCTCCTGCCTCTTCACTGTCCCCTGTGGCTCCCTTGAGGCCCAGTGTTGGTCCAAAAGGGGCCCAGACAGGACACGGTCTTTCTGGGCAGTGAGGAGCGGCACAAAGGCTGGAGATAGGAAGAGGGCGCCAGGGCTAGTGGAGGAGAGCCTTGTGGGGTGGAGAGGAGAGTTGGTAAAAGGGAGGGAAGGGAGAGAGGCGCTGGCCCAGGGAGATGAGCAGATCGGAGGGAGGGGCCTGGGCTCCGGAGTCCGGATATAAGAGCGGGGAGAGAAGGAGAGAAAATGGAGGAAAGGGCATTGGGGGGGACCCTATGGAGTGTTGGGGTTGGGGTTGCCTCAGAGATGGCGCCCCCCTTGCTGGGCAGAGGAGAAGAATGGCCCCAAGAAGGCCAGTGGCCAGCCGGTGCCACGTGGAAGCAGACGGGGAGCCGGACGGCACCCAGAACAGTGGTGGAATGTGGGGGAAGATGCGTGGAGGAGCCCATGAAGGGTTAGGCAGGTGAGGTGCAGCGGGAGGGTCAGAGGAAAGAGAGAAGAGTAGGGAGGAGGCTGCCTGTTGAGGCTGAAGTGGCTGAACCCCACCTCCGCTCATCTTAGCCATGGCGGGTGGCAAAAGGACACGCTTCTCTTGGTGCCTCACGCTTGGCTGGAGGAAGAGGCCAGCTTGGGGGACCTTTCCTCCCTGTCCCAGTGTCTCCTTAGCCTCTCCCCATGTGGGGAGCCTGTCTTTGTGCATCTGCTTCTCTCCCGCCCTTCACTTGGGCTCTCGCTGCCTTTCTCCTTGCCTTCCTTCCCTCCTTCTCTCCACTCTTCCCTCCACGTACCCTTCCATCCCCCAACCCCTCCTGTTACATAACATCCCTCCAGCTCGCCAGACACCCATGACACTCCTGGGCCTGATGTTGGTCTAGGCATGGGGGGACCAGGACACCGGGGTCCTAAAAATGGCCCGAGAGGGGGACGCTCTCCTGGTCCTTGACCCCGATGTTGTTTCAGAGTCCTTGAGGAGCTTTTCAGCCCCCGACCTTCATTTCTGGTACCCTCCGAAGCCAGGAGTGGAAGGGTTGATCCCAGCTCAGTTCTGGGTCAGTAGCTTAAGGGGGTTCTGGATTCATTCCTCCAGCTAATAAAGGGGGCGGGCAGTTCTTCGGATCCCGGATGTGGGTGTGTGAACTTAGGTTCCTGACTGGATGGTTTGTGGCCAAGAATGGGCTCTCTCATCGAAGGGCTATTGCTCTGGGATGCTAGGTCAGGAGAGAGCTGAGCCCCGTGATTGGATTTGTGGAGGTCCCGTGATTGGGTTGTGAGGGTCCTGGCACCACAGCTGGGATGGGCCGTGGGTACCTAGGAGCGTGGCCTCTCTGGATGTATAGGACTTTTTATTCTCTCGTGATTCTGGATCTACCAGAAGGTTTTTGTCATGGCTTCTCACGGTGCAGGAAACGGGCAGATGGAGGGTCTGCACACGTAGTTTTAACCACAGGAGCATCGCCGCCCGGGTGTTTACACGAGATAATTATGTTGTTTGGGTCTGGGTTAGCTAACCATTACTAATGGTTGGTTGGTGTTTTACTTATTTATTTATTTTTCTAGAATGCAGGTGTGTGGGAACTCTATGGAAGATTCTTGATCATTTGGAGTGTTTTACTGGATCAGTGAATTTCTGGGTCTAGGAGGCACTGAAGGGACTATGTTGGGTGAGGGCAGAAGGTGCCACTCCTGGGCCTTCGGGTGGAGGACAGGAACACTCTTGTCTTGGGCTTCAGGCATGTGTGACAGCCCTGAAATATTATGCACAATGTAGCTCACTAGTGGTTTCCTGGGGAGATCAAAACCAGTGGTCTGGCCCACCCTAGCACAACACTTGGGTGTTGGCTCAGGCGCCCCTCTACTCCACAGCCCCTTGTGGAACCTTTTGGAGGTTCTAGATGTGGTGCGGAGTCCTGGACATCATATCTCTGTGCCTTCCCCTGGGAGTCCGTCTGCTCGCCAGGGCAGAGGACAGCTTGCAGGGAAAGAGGCGAAAAGCCCCGGCAGCCAGGAGGGGCCCACCGGGGGCACCTGGCAGAGGCATCTCCCCCCAGCCCCAGTCCCGCCGTCCTCTCCACCTGACCCTCTGCGCCCTCTGGAGGGAGCACAGGGCTGGGGAGAGAAATGTCTCTCCAGGATAATTACTGCTGCCCCAGTGCAATAAACCATTCATCCTTCACCTCCTCGGCCCAAGAAGTGTGTCTCTCCACCGGCTCCCCTCACAGTGTAATAAACACCCTTAGGCTTATACAGGTTCCCCCTGCTTAATAAACTGGCTGCATTGTGAGAACAGCTGGGTCATAAATCCCGGGGGAGGCCCGGCTCTGGAGCTGGGAGATGGGGAGGCACTGGGCGGGAGGCCCAGGCACCCTCGGTTTTAGGGGCAGGGACCCGTGTGCCCTCCTGCCCTTGCCGCCTGCCATGGCTTGTCTTCGTGTGCTTACCACCACATTTCCCTCTGATTCGTGTCTCCTGTGGGAGGTCTGCCTCTCCACACTGGGTCTTTGTGTGCACCTCCGTGCGTCTTCGCCTGTGTTGGTGTGCCGCCTGCGGGTGTGCCACTGGGCACGTGTGTCGTGGGGTCTGGGGCTTGGAGCACCAATGTTGCCTCTGATCCCTCGGCCCTCACTGCCCAGTGGGACATCCGGGCTGCCTGTCCCTCAGGCCCTCTCTGGGCCCGTGCCGGGCTCTCTCCAGGGTATTGTGCAGCCTGGGTTCCCAGATGGAAAAGTAAGGAGAAAGAGCCTCCCTTCCCCTTGACCTGGGAGAGTTGGGAGCAGGCCCCAGGCAGATGGCATTTCCTTTGCTGGTTTGAGGGCCCAAGAAACCCAGTAAGCCCCTCCTTTGCGTCACTGGGAGGCCCCGGAGCCCAGGGGGTGAAGAGGCAGCAGTCTCCGGTCAGGGAGGTGGGGTGGGGGGCGGTTGTGGAGGAAGTTCAGCACTTAGCTCCCCTGGTCCTCCCTGCCCCCAAATTTGGCCATGCAGTTTGTGAGTAAGTGGAGGGAGTAGGGAGGACCCTGGATATTATGGTTGCCATGGAAACAGCCGATTTTCCAGAGTGCTGCATTGGGAGTGGAGAGACTATTACTACTGGCGGAGGGCTGCCCTGCTCCTGGCCTTCAGGCCCTGCCCTCTCCGGGCAGGGGGCCTGCCCTGAGTGGGGGCGCAGCTTGCTGTGTACCCTGCCCCCATCCAACTCTCCACCCTAATCTGGGGGGGGGGGTCCCATGCTGAGGAATCAACCCTCAGCACTGGGCCTCAGGGCCCCAGGTAGAAGGACGCCTGAGTGTGGAGGGTCAGAGCCAGGCTTCCTCTATTTGCCACGTGCTGTGGCGAGGTGTCAGTTATTAGACGTCAAGGTGCTTCTTTCACCCCTGTTTTGCCTCGGGGGATCATCTCTCCTCTCTAGCCCTTCCTGGGGGTGATGGAGGGCGTCATGACAGGTGCTCTGGGAAACAGTTCCTGCTACCCCTATGCCCAGCCCCCTGCTGTCCCCCCTGTGTCTCTAGGACCCAGGCAACAGCTGGCCCTCCTCAGCTCCTCCCTGGCTGGCAGATGGTGCCTCCCCTCTAAGACTCTTGGGAGTCCACTCTTTTTGGGGGGCCTGGGAACTTCCAGGGCTAGAGACCCCTACCCCTCAGCTATACTGCCTGAACTACAGTGGGGCTTCTGAGCCTCTGAGGGGAGAGACCTGGAGGTGCTTGAGGGGCCCAGCCTTAGTGTTAGCAGCTGGGCTACCGTCTTGGCAGAGCAGGCTTGCTCCTTGGAAGTGCCTCCAGTCCTCCTCCAGCCAGCCCCAGCTCCCGGACCCCGGGTTTTCCATCCCACCCAGAGCTCTCCCCCTTCCAAGACCCCACTTTTCCCCTAGTCTACTCCAGGCTTTTGCCCTCTGGCCCCATCTGCCCCTCTCTTCCTCTCTGGATAAATCCTCCTTGAACCCCTCTCCCCCCAAGAAGTGCTTTGAGAGGAGTCGTTAGTAGCTAATTATTTAATTAAGCATTTTATGGCTCTCATCTGCTCCATTTAGGCTCTAAAGAATGCAGGATTGTTCTCTTCCCTGCTCCGGAGGCCCCGGAGCACGGGTCCTCTAGGCCTGCCAGACGAGACTCCCTTCCTGGGGACTGGGCGACCCGCCCCCTACCTGCACCCTGGCCGTCGCTCCGCCCCCACCCACGACCCCCAGGGAACCCAGTCAGCTGCAGGAGGGAACATGGAGAATAATGGGGTCTATTTTGGGGCTGAGATCGTTAGGGACCTCACACCCGCCCCCGGCAAGCCGGATGGAGAAGAGGAGACCAGGAGAGAGGGTGGGGTGGGGGAGGGCAGGGAGAAGGAGCCTTCAGCTCTGGCGCCCACTCTCCTGCCTTCTCTCACCTACACCCCTCCCCGGCCCTCTCTGTCCGTCTGTCTCTCTGCCTCCTTCCTCTGGCTGTTAGTCTCAGCCCTCCCTCCCCGTCCCCCATGTCTGCCTCTTCTTTTCTGGGCGGGGCTCGAGGACCCCCCTGTGTGGGGACCCAGGCAGCTACCTAGTTGTGAGTAGAGGCAGGGAGTCCTGGGCAAACTGGGACCAGGATTTCCAGGGGCTGGGAGAGATGGGGGCAGGTGTTGGAGGGGTGCCAGCCTATGAGCAGTGAGTCAGAGCTGAACACAGCCCCTGCTCCTCCTCCTGCCGTCGCCTGGGGCTCCTAGTGTCTTGGTGCCTGCTCAGCTCTGGCCCCACGGAAGCACACGCCTTGGATCTGTCACCTCTACCAGCCCTGGGAGGAGTTGAACTGGTCAGGCTCAGGCCCCTTGGGTCCTGCCTGCGCCCAGAAGTCCTCTTGGTCCGCCTACAATACAACCTCTCTCTGTGCTTGTTCTCTTTCTCTCTCTCTCTCTCTCTCTCTGTGTCACACTCCCTCTGTTACCTCTGTTTTACTGTAATTAAAGCCAGAATTCCTGATGAGGCAGCTACATCTGTCTGTGCGTGCACAGCTCTCACCTGGGCACCCGCCTGCCAGCCGTTCCCTGGGACTGCAGCGCCTGGTGGCTGCGGTGGGCATCCTGGCTGCCACTCTATACCCTAAACTTGGTGTCCTAGTGTTCTCATTATAGCCCTGAGGACCTGCTGGCCTTACCCTCCTGATGTCATATCTCCCTCTCCCTTTCCTTCTCTCCGCAGCCGGGACCACATACATCTTTGGGAAGGGGGGAGCGCTCATCACCTACACGTGGCCCCCCAATGACCGGCCGAGCACGAGGATGGACCGCCTGGCCGTAGGCTTCAGCACGCACCAGCGGAGCGCTGTGCTGGTGCGGGTGGACAGCGCCTCTGGCCTCGGAGACTACCTGCAGCTGCACATCGTAAGGAAGCAGGGCCCTGGCCTCTGACCCCAGCCTTCCTGCCCCAGATCCGGCCCTTCCCTGCGTTGCCCTGGGATCAGCGCCTCACATCTTCTCCTTGAGTGAAGCCCTCGGAACCTTCGTTCTCTGATTCCTGGAGTTTCCTCTCAGTAGTTCTGCTTCTGAGACCCCGTCCCTTCCTGGTCATTCATGAGTCTCCCAGAGTCACCCTGCTGACTGGAAGCTCCCCGCACTCCACTCCTTGAGACCGTCTGTGTCTTCTGACCTTCCCAAATGCAGCCAAGGGCCTCCTTGAGTCTCCCAGGCCATTCTGCAGCCTTCAGAAATGTCCCCACGTTAGCGGTTGCTCGGGGCTGCTGCCCGCTCACCCCTGGAATGCCCAGGGCGGCCCGCTGTGCCCTGCGCCTGTTCCTGCCAGCCTCCTTTACCCTCTTTCACTCTCCCTGCCCCAAACGGCCCGCCCTTGCTTCTTCACCTTGCCTTCAAATCCTGACCCTGCCTCTCCCGCACCCTTGACCTCTGTTTCTGTGACCTTTGCTCTCCCAGCCACCTCGGACCCTGCCACCCCTACAGCCTCGCTGGCTGAGCTCAATCTGCTCTGACCTCTAGGCCCAGCACCACGTCTCCGTCTTGACCTCTGGTCCCACCCAACTCTGCCTTTCTCCGCTCAGCCCCTCCCGGGGCCGCTTCCTCCCTCCACCTCTGCTCCTTCCCGGCGCCTCCTGCGGGCCCCCCCCACCAATGCCCGCAGCCCCTCTCCGCAGGGTTTTCACCCTAAACCGAGTCTCCAGGCAGCCCCTGTTCTTCCCCCACCTTCCCCGTCCCTGGTTCTGGCCTACACTCCTCCCTGCGGCCTCTGGCCTTGCTCCTTTTTATTTTTGCGCTTAGCCTCTCCCTGCTTTCCTCCCCATGGTTTCAACCCCTGGGGCTCTGGCCTCAGTCTCTGTTTCCACCTGTACAGCCCTTTCCTGCCCCCCTTCTCCCTGCCTGCAACCCGCACGCGAGGACCCCTGGCCAGGACCTCCGAGCCAGGAGGGTTAAGCAGGCTGGCCGGGCTCGGGGCGCAGGAAAGGTCTGGGTGGGCGTCCCTGGGCTATAAGGGGAGCAAGGGTGCCAGGGGAGGAGGCTTGTTTGGGCTCTGGCGCATCCCCATCTGATTGGGGCGATGGCTACCGGCCCCTCCTTACCCGGCCACTTCTTAGGGTCCTGTGGCCGCACAGCCTTCCCCCAACACCAGGGAGCAAAGGAAGGAGGTGTGAGGAGAGATGTCCTGTGGGCAGAGTAGAGCTGAAGTGGAAGTGGCCGCTGATGGGTGCTGAGCAGGGGGAGAACGGGCTGGGTGCCCAGAGGGAAGGGGTGCAGAGGGAAGAGTAGCCTGGGGAGGCAGCCTGGGGGTTCCGCGCCTGGGCGAGCGGGACAGTGTCTCAGCCCGTGTGTGAGTAACAACGGGGGCTTGGTGGTTGTGTGAGGAGTGACGGTGTGACCGTGGGGGACCACAGCGGATGATGAGAGAGGCTGTGTCCTGTGGCGGGCGTGTTGCTCTATATTTGTGTTTCCTGGTGGAGTGCTGATTACTGGCATTGAAGTCTCCTGACCACACAGGGCAGGCGGGATTCTGCGTCTGTGTCCCTTTCTGTGACTGGGGGCTGTTCTCGCTCGCCAGCCGTGAGAAACTCTGCGTGCCTTTGGAGCAGGGAGCCTGGGCCTGAGTCCCAGCTCTGCCACTTCCTTGCTCCGTCTTGGTGCAGTCACCTCACCTCCCCGAGCCTCAGTGTTCTCATCTGTGCAGTGGCGTGACAGGAGGACAGAGGGATGCTGTGAGGTTTACACGAGATCGTGTCTGTGAAGCACCTAGGACATCACCCAGCCCTTAGGAAGCACTCAGTGTCAGCTGATAGCCCTGCGTTAGCTGATGTCGTCTGCGATTACCCACCTGGATGCATTGATCTGTGTGTATTCTTTGTCTGCCTCTTGGACAACTTCTTTGTGTCTCTATGCCTGTAGGGTTATGGCACAGGGTGCCCCTAGTGTGAAGGAGAAAGGGTAGGCTGACCAGAGTGCAGGGAGAAGAGATCTCTTTGCCCTTCCCCACAGTTGCCCCCCAGGCCTTGCCTGGTGCTGCGTTATGGGGGAACAAGGCCTGGTGCCTGGTGCTGCAGAGGGCAGGGAGGAGGGGGTGCCTGACACTCAGGTGGGGCGCCTGGTGAGGGAGGGGGCCCGGTGAGGGTGGGGGGCCCTGAGGGAAATGTGGGAACCACGAGAGAGACCATTCTCGGGGGAGAGTTGGGCACCAGATGGGCTGCAGCCCCTGGGGAGCAGCCCCCAAGCTCCCTCCCCGCTGGTGACACATCAGCTCCCACCACAGCGTCATTAGCAGCTCGCAGAGAGTGGGGAGGCGGCAGCAAAATAAGAGAAAAGCAATTTGACGTTTCTAATAAAGCGTCGCTCCACTTTGCCAAATTAATTTTGACTCCCATAATTATTTGCTGTAGGAGCGGCCGCGTTCTCCCCACCGCCGCCTAATGAGGTAATTGGGGAATTAGGAATTAATGACTTTAACAGAAGTGACAACTGACTTCACGTTGGGAGCAGCTCTGGGGAGCTGCCTCTCCCCCGGAGTGCAGGGCTCTGAGCTCGGCTGCCTCCTGGGACACCCAGGTGTCCTGCCTTCCAGCGGCCCTGGCTGGCCCTCTGCCCACCTGGCTGCCAGGCCGCATCTGCTCCTTGACCACCCTTACTGCCCAGCTGAGCCTCGTGGGGAGAACCCCTCAGAGGCGTCCAAGGGGCTGCCGCTGTGCGAGGCAATGTTACTACTGACATGACACTGAGGCGCGGCGGCTGCTCCCCTCACACGCGTGGGAGCAGATGATCACTCATCTCCCTGGGATGTCGTCAGCGGCAGGTGGTGGATGGGTGGGTCTCGCTAGTACTCCGTTAGGCAAGGCCAGCCTCAGTTTCCCTGCCTCAATGCCTCTGAGAAGGAGAGATGCTGCATGTATGTGTGACTCCGTGTGTGCGTGTGTGTACGGCTTTCCCAGGTTTTAGGATAACTGGACATGCAAGTGGGGAAGGGATAGGGTGTAGGTTTCCAAGTGAGCCACAGCTACACATCCTGCCCCCCAGCTCTCCAAACCCCAATCCCTGACCCACCTGTGAGCCACCCTATTCCCACCCCCAGTACCACCAGTCTACTCAGCCCGATTGGATGCAGGAGGTGGTTCCTTGTGCCCAGGGAGGACGGGAGCAGTCTTTCAGGAAGACCCCAGGGGTGCGGTGACTGTGTTCTGTGATGGTCTGGTTCCCGTGACTCTGTGATCCTGGGGACCTGAGTGAGCCTGTCCCAGTGTCACCCCACTCCCACCCCCAGCCGCTTGAGTCAGTGTCTCCCCAGACTAGCGGGCCGGGGGGAGAGAGCCTTGGCTTTGGAGTCAGATCAACGGGTGTTCAACCTGGGGCTCCTTTCTTATGACCTGTGAGATTTGGGGATGTTACTTAACCTCCCGAGCCTCGGTTTCCTCCTCAAAAGAATGGAGATGCTGCAACCTTCCTGAGAGGGTCGCTGTGGGGATGAAGCGCGCGTGCGTGGACTGCACCCGGAGAGAGCCCGGCGCCTCTCTGGGGAGCTCTCCCTCTCCCTCTTCCCGGCCTATGTCTTGGGCGGCTCTGCAGGGCTCCCCGCGCCGGTCCTCCCTGGAGCCTGGGGCCTGGGTCCAGCAAAAGCATGACTGGGAGAGGCGTGTTGTAAAGCCGTGAAGTACCCTGGAGCTGGGCCAGCGGTGGTCACAGGTGGATTTCTAGAAGGAATGAACAGTTGCTCCCTCCCAGGCCCTGACTGCCACTTTTCTGTCCTCAGGACCAGGGCACCGTGGGAGTGATTTTTAATGTGGGCACGGACGACATTACCATTGACGAGCCCAACGCCATCGTGAGCGACGGCAAATACCACGTGGTGCGCTTCACTAGAAGTGGTGGCAACGCCACCCTGCAGGTGGACAGCTGGCCAGTCAACGAGCGGTACCCAGCAGGTAGGTGGCCTGGGTGCCTGGAGGAGGTGTGGCCTGGGGCTGGGACAAGGATGGGCGTGGCTAAAGGAAACCATTGGGATTTGCAGGCCTGGGCTTTGTAGGGCTGGGTGGGACCATGGTCCTTGGAGTGTGAGAACTGGGAGGGAGAGGGTGGAGTGAGTGGCAAGGCCAGGGTCCAGCTGGGGGTGAGGGAGAGGAGGAGGAAGGGTGGAAGCAGAGAGACACGGCCCAGGAAAGGGTGAGTTCCGAATTGAGGTACGGGTGGGAACGGGGAGGCAGATGCAGGAATCAAGGAGAGAAGATTCGGAAATAACCCAAAGCTTATCTTGGGAAGTAGGCAGAGCTGTTCCCAAGGACAGAACCAAGGAACAAACCAAGATCCTTACAAAGGGCAAGTCAAAGATCCACATTAGAGATCTAGATACAGGAAGAGTAGTAACCATGGAGACCGAGAGCAAAGGAACCCCAATGTCTCAGGGGGTAAGGGAGAGAGAGACAGGTGAAAAGAGTGAAAAAAATAAGGTCAAGTGCATTCATCAAACCTTTATTGACAAGCTACTAGGTATCAAGTCCTGCGTGAGGCCCTGGGGACCCCGCGGTGGTTGGGACACAGCCCCGCGTGCAGGGGGTTCACAGTACTGGTGGGGAGAGGCGAGCCCAGGGACGCAAACAGACCCAGTTCAACAGTGTGATGGCAGTGGTGGCCGAGGACAAACCAAGGTGTGAGGAGCACAGGAGAGGGACGGGGTGAGAACGTGGAAGAAATGAGGGAGCAGAGACTCTGCAAGATACTGAAGGAGGCAGAGAAAGAGCCTCAGAAAGGGAGGAAGCCAGGGGAGCAGCGATGGAGAGGGATGGAAATAGTCCCTGCGACGCCAGCAAAGGCAGAGGCGGCTCCTGGGGTGATGCTGAGAGATACATGGAGACGCCGTGGCGCAGACCCAGCCAGTGAGAAAAGAGGTGGACAGAGCCTTGGGAGGAGAGAAAGGGAGCCCATCGTGGGAGATTAAGAGGGAGGGGAAATTGAGCCACTGCAGGGGAGAGCCTCAGAAACACAGTTGTGGAGATGCAGACTGAGGGACACTGCGGTCACATACGTGGGACCAACTGAGAAGGAGAGCATCTGTGCCTCTGGTTCCTCTCTTAGGCAGGAATGACAGCCGAGGTGGAGGCAGAGAAGCTGCCCTACGCTGACCAAGAAGAGCGTGGGCAGAAAGACAGTGAAAGGTGCAGCTGTGCAAACCCTCGCGGGCCCATTTAGGCTGGAAGAAAGGTGGCCGTGCAGGCTCCCAGCTCACAGAGCTCATGTGAGCTTGTACCCAAACCTTCTCGGGCCGTCCTGAGGCCCAAGAGCCACATGGCCCACTAATAAACACAGAGGCCTATGGACATGCAGGCCAGCCCCAGACACCTGGGTGGCTGTGAACACATACTTCTATGATCAGACAGACACAAGAAATGAAAGCCCTGCCTTGGATCCCAGCCTACACCAAGGCCCTGGGCATGCACGAGGCCCATCAGGCACACAAGCATGCCTATGCTAAGTCCCACGCATGCGCAGACACCGATAGGCCCAGCTGTGTGTGTGTGATCGCCCTGTGGGCACCAGACTTCTCTCAGCCTCTCTCGGCCGCGCACACATCAGAGCAGTCTTTGTAGCGGTGAGGACATCAGCCTGGGCTGCACAGGGCTGCACAGGGCTGCACAGGGCTGGGAGGTGGCATGAAGTTGTAGCTCAGGTCCAGAGTTTCTCCCCACGGAGCCCAGAGGGCCAGAGGCCAGGTTGGAGGTGTCATGCCTGCCCTCCGCTTCTTGGAGACCCTGACTGCATGGGGGTAGCAAAGATTGCTGGTGCCCCCTCACCTGCACACAGAGGAACCAGAGGGCCTGGTGGCTGCCTGTGTGCACTGTGAGCAGGTCTCCTGCGAAAGCTGAGTGTCACCCTGAGTCACACGAGCAGGCCGGGTTAGCAGTGTCTGTGGACTGAGAGCCCAGGCGCCCAGACACTTCGGGAGCCCAGAGACAGAGCTCAGGGACCTCGAGTCAGCAGGACCTGGCTCCCAGTCCAGGATCCCCTCTGGGCAAGCTGTGTGGCCTTGGGTAGTCTCCTAGCCTCTCTGAATCTCAGTTCCCACCTCTGAAAGTGGGCATAATACCTCCCTCCTAGCAACTCTGGGCGATTCCTGAGATAAGCCAGGGCCAGCACTAGAAGGCGTAAGGGAGGAGCTCAGCAAACAGCATTTGTTAGAATTGTTCTGTGCACTGTGAGGCGGATGTACATCCGTCCTTTCCTCTCAGGACACACACATGGACAAATACACACACACACACACACACACACACACACACACACAAGTATCCCAGCACAGGTAGGTCCCTGAATGCCTCCTGCCCCCCAGCCCCAGCCTCTGCATGTGCACTTCTCCTCCCTCCCTTTCCCGGCCCGATTCCGCCTCTCCTAACTTCAGCGTCTTCTTCAGCCCTTCCCTACCCCGCCCCCAGGATGGGGTACGCTGTGCTACCTCTAACAGAACATGGAACACTGCTAGGTACTTGCCAGCCTCCCCAGCTCGGCTGGGCCTCCTGTTGGGCCAGGACCAGGCCTCCATCTTTCCATCTCTCATATCCAGCACCAGGAACAGAGCGGGCACTCAAGAAATGTTTGTTGAGTGACTAAACAAACAAATGATCCATTTTTGACTTAAACACGACTGACCTGAATGTGTAGGGAAGGCGGTGTCTCGTTCCTCATACTCACCTAGGAGGGCAGCACCATGCCCACAGGGACATGTGGTGTGTTCGTTCAAAGGAGGTGTCCACAGGCAGGCCAGGCCCGGGCCACAGGCGCTCACAGCTGTGCGGTGGGAGGTGGGAGGGAAAGCCCTGCACCACCCAGAGCGCATGTTATTGAACAGTGTGTGAGTGGTTTCAATGGGAAGAGTGGCCAGACTCCCCGAGGAAATTACTGCCATTTCTACGGCTGCTGACTGGGATCACCCAGAGCCCACGATGAGGGAGGAGCACACAGAACTCCCAGGCACACTGACAAACCTCTGTGCGCGCACACACACACACACACACACACACACACACCCCGTTGCCTGTCTCCAGGGCCTGCAGAATGGTGAGTGGAGCAGGGAGGAGCAGGCGTGTGTCCAGGTGACCAGCTGAGGGTTGAGAAGGTGGGGGTTAGGGACTGTGGGTGAAGAACCTGAAGGAGAAGGGCTTGTGAGTGAGGGGTCAGGAGCTGGGCTGGGTCTGTAGGGCAGAAAGGAGGGGGGACCTGAGCAGAGAGGAGCCTGAGGGTCTTGGAGTGGAGCTGCGGTGGGGGAGGAGAGCAAGGCGCCACCAGGCAGAGGAGGAGTGAGGGTGCCAGTAGGGAGGGAAGCCGGGGTAGAGAAAGGGGGTGGAAGAGGAGGTGAAATGGCACAGACGCCCTGGAGAGAAGTGAAGAGGGGCGGGCGGAGCTGCTGGGTGATGGTCCAGCTACCACTCCAGGCACCACCCTGGGAGGTTACCTGTGAGGTCTGCTGTAATGGTGCTGGTAGACCGGGAGCCGTGACCAGGGCGAGAGACCTGGAGCGCCTGCAGTGAGAGCAGCGGCGGGCTTGGGGGCCTTTAGGGTGGGGCTGGGGGATGAAGGTGGAAGCTGGTGGTGGGGTCGGGGTGTGGGGTGGCGTGGAAGGGGAAAGCTGGGAGTCGAGCAAGGAAGGTAAAGGGATCTGAGACCAGCTTGGAGAAGTGGTTTTTAAATCTCAGTGTTAAATGAGTGTGTTGGGCCACGCCCCCCTAAATGCCGCATAAACCCCTGCTTAACCTGCCCCTCCCACTTCTAAACCACCCTCTAAACACAGTAACCAGCGGGCCACCGAGGCCTCCCACCCCCTAACTTAAACCTGCTAAATGCCCCTCCCGCTGCTACCCCACTCTGGGATCCGGAAGGAAGAAGGCCAACAGCCTGAGCACAGATAAACCTGTTTAACCTCTGACCTTTGACCTTCCAGCTGCCTTTTCTTTCATTTCCCTTTCCTTTTCTTCTTTGTCCCTGTCTTTGTCTTTGGGTCGCTCCTGCCCCCAGGGTGGGGCTGGCTCTGGACGGGAGCCTAGGGGAGGAGAGGGGAGGAAAAGGGACCCAGAGTTTTTCTCCCGCCTTGGGTGGACCTCCCCCCCTTTCTGTTGGATGTTGCTGCTTCTCTGAGTCTCCTAAGAAATGCATAATTACTTTTCTAACTCCTTTGAACTTCGCCGCCTGAGAAACCTACTGTCTTTCTAAACTTTTCCAAGGAAACTTTGATAACGAGCGCCTGGCGATTGCTAGACAGAGAATCCCCTACCGGCTTGGTCGAGTAGTAGATGAGTGGCTGCTCGACAAAGGTAATTAACCAGAATTAATTAATTAATTAATTAATTAACTTTAAAAACATTATCTTAAAGGTGCAGAGCTCTCTCTTTCCCCATCCACGCCTTCCCCATCGCCCACCCCCTAGTGAAGGGACAATTGTCCCACCAGGAGGCTCCCTCTGTAGTCAAGGGCGGTTTTAGAGCGGTGGTGTGGGGCAGGGGCAGGGGTTTTCCTACAAGAGTTCTGGACTCTTTCTAAGCCTACGGTGGGACTAGGATAATCTTTAAGATTCTTGAACCACTCTGTACAGCAGGCTGGAATGCAGGGTCAGCTCAGAGGTTTTGCAGAGGGCCATGAGGGCTTTGGGGAGCAGGGAATGCTGATCCTAGGATCCAAAGAAGGGTAGGAAGACTTCACCAGGGTCATCTGAGGAGAAGAGGAAAGAGTGGGGGCCTCAGGTCCTACTGGAAAGTCCCCCCACCCTAAGGAAGTGACTGTGAGACCACCGCCTGCAATAGGCCCACCAGGGCCCAGAGGGCCCCTTAGAAGTTGCTGGGGAGGGGGGCGGGGAATGAGGGGAGAGGGGAGGAGGGAACCACCCCGCTGGGGTTTCTGTGCTGAGGAATATAGAACAGGCTCACTCCCATGAGGGGCCGCACGTGGTGAGGTGCTGCTGGGTGTGAGGGAGAAGGCCACTTGCCACCAAGGGAAGTTGGGGCCAAGGGCGAACCCATCCCATTCCCTTTGGAGAGGGGGCGAGCTCTGTACCTCTAAGGCTAAACTCTAGGGGGGAAGCATAACTGTTAAACCTCCATCTAACCAGCTGATAACTGTGCTTTTAAATGTCCCCTGGGGCCTTCCCCAACTAAAACCCCCAAATGTCACTTCCAGCCCCCACACAGCCAGCGGGGACTAAACTTGCTGATAACCAGATGTGATAAATCCGGAACAGGACAAAAAGTTAAAGGGACTGTAACAGACATCGCTAAAACCTACAGCCCCCAGCCACACTGGGTTGCTCTCTCCAGCGGGGCGAACTTTAACCCTTTGAGGAGTTCATGGCAGGTGGGGGCCACAGGGGCCAAGTGTGCTAACCTATGTAGCTTCCTCTTCATTACCCACCTCCCTGTCCCGGAATTAGAGAGGCCAAGGGAGCAGCTTGGGCTGAGGCTGGGACAACTTGTGACCCCAGGGGCTAGGGAGAACAGGACAGGCCATGGGGGCGGGGGCGGGGGCAGGATTTGTGGTCCAGATGGGGAAAGAGCTTGGCGTGGTGATGGGACCCCCAGCTGTCCTTCGCTAGCTGTGTGGGTACACCTCTTCTTTAGGCCTCTAGTTCCTCTTCTGTGAAGTGAAGGATTGGGCTAAACATTCTAGTATTTCCCCAACTGGGGAAGGAGGGACTCACCTGTTCCCTGCCTTAGGCAAGGGGGTCAATACCTTCTCGAGCTTCAGTTCTCTTCTGGGGAAGAAGGGACAGTGACCCCTTCTCAGCTTGTCTCACAAGGGGTGCTGCAAGGATGAATGAAACAAGGGGCGGGAGAGCATTGGAGAGCACGACGTGGCACCCTTGGCGGGATTATTTCACTGTCAGCACCTGGTATATGGTGGGTGCTCAATGAATATTTATTGGGTGAATCCACTTTCCAGTTACAAAATATGTCCTGTGAAGCGTAAGTCCCATGAGATGCTTCATAATAAAGAGACTTGAGGAACAAGCTTGGGAGATGCTGAACCCCGCCTCTTCTTCTTGCAGAGGCTCAGGGACATCGGTTTTATGAAGGCTCTGAGAAGTCCCATGAGAAAGAAACCTGTTTAATTGTGAAATCTTTCCTTCCTAAACTTGTTTGACTGCTGTGAACCTTCTTTTCTTTGGTTTTCTCCTAATTCACGTGTCAGGGAATAAGCTCTGGACATGGTGACCCTCTGGGTCTGCTGTTCCAAGCGCCACTCACTAGAGCTCAGCTTCTCTGGGTCCCGGGTGCCCCGTTTGTGAGATGGAGACACTGCTCCAGGGCTCAGTGAGGTGCCGGGCCACGGGCGGGTGCTGGAGGAGGAGGAGAGGCCAAGCGGAGGGGCCAAGCAGACATACCGGAGGCTGGTCTTTGGCCAGAGGCCAGACAGAATAGTGGGTGTCCCAGGGAACACATGTTTCCAAAGAGAGTATGGGTTTCACAAGTTGGACCGTCCTCAGCCCAGGTTTTAGGGGCAGGGCTTCCAGGCACCTAACTCTAAACCAGATCTTTAACGAGGCACTAACCAGAGGCTAACAAGGGCTAAGCCAGGTCTTAAACCCCCCGGAGCCAACAGCTGAAGGTCCGGAGGAAGAGGGGGCAATGTAGTAGCTCCTTTGCGCCCCTCCCTCCCCAAAATAAGCAATACCAAAACCAAAGTTAAATCTAAACTTAAACATAATAAATATCTTTTCTAAAAACCAAACCAAAGCAACAAACTCAGAGGGTTAAACCGACCCCCAGATCCATTAAAACCAAACAGAACAGCGAAAACCCACCCAGGTGGGAATTCGGAGGTGTAACTGCTGAGTGAGGAGTGAGATTGGAGCTGGAGCGCTTTTGTTTTTGGCTGTTAGCGAAGAAAGGTCCCTTTAACGTTTTCCACCTCTGTGCCTGCACTGCCTGGCGGGGAGGAAGGCCCCTGCCCTCCAAGGCCTGATGCCTACCCAGGCAAGGCGGGGCCTGGAGGGGAGGAGAGGGGGGAGCCTGGTCAGAGGTCAGAGGGCCTTGTGGTGGCCGGGAGGGCAGAGTGAGGTCCTCGTGGCTTCTCCCACCCTCACGCCGTCCTCCACCCAGGCACTGTCCCTTGGTCTCGCCTCCCTCTCTGCCTGAGACGCACCGACACTCGGCCTGGCGGTTGCCTTCTCTGTCTCTGCCTCTGTGTGTGCTCTGTCTGCTGCTTCTAAGCGCTCCATGGCTTGGAGCTGGGTATGGGATGCTTGGGGAAGCAGAGGGTGAAGATGGAGATCCAAATGAGGGAAGGGAAAGGAGGGGGGGCGATGGCCTGGAGCAAGAGAGGAGAGGGGGATGGGAAGGTCGGAGGCATGAGCGTGGTGGGGAGAGCGGGAGCTGGCTCTCTCCCCAGCCCATGTGTGCCCTGGGGCCTTCCCGCCTGGGGTCCCCACTTGGCTGAGTTGGGAGCTGTGGCTGACGAGGACTTTTCCCTTTGGTGTCTGCCCCTTCCTCATCCCCCCCCC
>PVJD01010986.1:0-49451 GCA_004026545.1 Mormoops blainvillei
GGTCTTGGGTGTGGTACTCATTATGTTTTCTACCCTTATACTTATGTACTTTCTAAAATATCTATCAGGAATGTATATTACATTTTAATCAGAAAAAAATGTAATTACAACATAAATCACATAATCATAAACATGGAAATTTATATAAATAAATAACTAATCATTTAATGTCAATTGAGTAATTAAAACATTAAATTTTTTGTTTAGAAACCATCGGTGTACTAATAAAAACAAGTTAGATTAATTAATTGAAGGTATATTACATAATTATAAATCTATATAATTATGAAATTAAATCTCTTAGGAAGAAAACAAGTATTTTAAATATTTATATCTTGTACAAGTTCTCTCTTTCCTTGTTCTAAAAATATTTTTGCCATTTTTTACTTTATTGCATACTTTCATTCCTTAGTAATCAACAGTATGCTTTCTTGTTTATGAGTATTTCAAAAGTACAGCATACTTTAAGGATCCCATAATAGAAAACACATGGAAACTGTTTAGTTCTCAAGAAGCAAATTTTTAAGAAAAAATAAAGTATGGAAAAATATAACACAGCTTTCATTACATGACTTCCCTAAAATAACAACTACAAATGGTCCTTATTGCCTGTCCAACCATATTCAAACTTTTTAGCTCAGAATTCTCTATTAATTGTGATTGTCTTACCTTTTCTCTTATTTTCATGAACTCCAACACAACTTCCCACCTACCTCAATAATTCTCACTTTGGATTCCTAGGTAATCAGTGCTTATTTTACCCCCAAATTTGCTCAGGCTATGACCTCTGCCTATGTTTGCCCTCCTAGTTACTTCTTTGAAGGTCACTTTCTAGATAGCTTTACTAATTTATGTATCCAATACAGAGCTCTTGTACTCTGCTAAATTTATAGAGATGAAATATATTGGACATGGTTCTAGCAATGAAAGACTTATGGTCTAGAGAGGGGTATGAAAAGTAAAAAATAAGAAAAACAAAAACAAAATATACACAGTGTTATCAGTGATATGACTTGAAGAACAGGAAGTCCAAGTTAACTGGATGAGGTGTGAGGGACAGGAGTGGTAGAGGAAGAAACACCCAGGCACAGGGAACAACCTGTATGAATGTCACAAAATGAGAGTATACCTGGAACATCTGAGGAACTGAGGTAGGGCTGCAGTTGTACGTGAATATATAAATGACCGTGTCATAGGCATAGTATTAAATGGTTATGATATAATTTGTTTCCTATAAAAATCATATTTTATTGTAGATCATGGGCCTTTGGAATTAGAAGAGAATTTTTAATGCCATGGAGTTAAAAATTGCTGTTCGGTTTAGTAGTAACCTTATTAATTTGCAAGTAACTAGAAATCCATGTTCTCAACTTCATTTGTATTTCTTCTGGAGCCTATAGAGGAGTGGGATATAGTTCATGCTTAAAAAATGTGCTGTAGTCACTTGATCACTATTATAGTAACATTTCTAGAAGCAGAGGTGGGGAACAGGGCTGATATTCGTATAGTTACAAGGTGTGCAACTGACAGTTCCCACCTGTCTTTAAGGCCCAAGAAGGGGCAAGGGTTTGGGAATATGTAAATTTACTATGGATACCCATCATCAGTGTTTCCTTGGAACCACCAGCATTTTTGACTGGGTCAAAATTAATTTCATGTGTAAAGTCAAGAGGTGGCAAATAGGTTCTGATTAGATTCATTTCCAAGCTTGTGACTCACTTAGTCTATACTTATTTTGTTTGTTCTCAGAAGAGCTAGCAAATACGAGCAGCACCCAGAGCCCGCTTACAAAAGGGCACTGGGTGACTGTCATGTAGAGGATGCCTTTTTCAAGTTATTTGATACTATTGTCATGAAATTAACTCAATGATGTAAGAAAAGAAGCAAACGTGTAGTTCTTCTTAAAGAATTTTGGGTGAAATCCAAATAGAATCAATCTGTTTTAAGACTTTCAGCAAACAAAAGTAACCCAACACCTAATGTTATGAACTTTCTAAGCATTCCCAGTAATGATATCTGGACTTTTGGAATTAAAGTATAAATGTAGCTTATTTCCCTCTGTTTATATTGGCCACTCCATGGTACCCAAAACAACCAATTGGAAAGTGGAAAATCCTGGCCTTGCCTGTATCTGCCGTACATCACTACCTGTCTGCATTTCCAGCTGAGCATGTGAGCATTTGATAGTGCTCTGTGAGACTTAATGGTTAGTGGTTTTGAATAAAACAGTTACAGAGTCTTAACAATAATCATTTCAACCCACTTGCTTATCAGTGCCAGTAAGGTAAGATGGCTGTGCTATGATTATTTAAAAGACTCCAACACAGAAAGTAACATCCCTTTAAGAATTCAGCCCTGTTATTTATTTTTTGACTGTTAATGATCATATTCAGAACTCATTTCATTCATTAATTAAATCAAAATGTTTGAGCAATTCCATTTTGTGCTGGCATTGGGCTTCAAAGCATGTCAATTTCCCATGTCTGATGCCAAGCAAAGCAGTGGTTCAAAAAAACATTACTTTCTCTATCATGACTGAAAGAAGCACTGTTTGAAAAAGCTTTTTCACTGTCTTTTTAGCTTCTCTTTAAAATTATAGTATACATGATTATTATAATGTAATAATGACAGTAAAGAGTAAAGTATACATCAGTATAATATATGACAAGCATTAAGATCTTCTCAACATTCCTAACCTTATCATGTATGAATCCACATAAAATTTCAAATAGCAAGGAAGTAGTCAATTGCTTCACTAAATATGTTTTCCATCTATTATGAAATTAGTCTTTTAATCCCACTTATAAATGAAAATTGTAACATGGTTGGAAAGGAAAGCAACTAAAAATTATTGCCACTGAATAACTGAATATGTCCAACAACGCTTATCATCACAGAAATGAGATATATCGGTTTAAATGTACTTCAAAGTACAGATCAAGATCATGGGCAACAAATATGCATGTTAATAAAAATAAACTTGATTAAGTGATAATCCAAAGATATCATACCAATACAAACATCTAAGAAAATAGTTTTATTTTACATTAAGGGTACTGGTGCGGAGGATACAGATTTCATTTCCCTATAGTGCAAGACTACCTTGAAGCAGGATGCATGTTTGTAGACATGGGGGTAATTTATATAATTTCCCAGGCTACAGAAGGCTGGCGAATGGAGGGAGGGGAACTGAAAAGAATGGGAGGAATTTCCAAGATCCATTTTTGTCCTTATTTATATTTGGTTCATATTAAAACAACATGTACTCTGAGTTCATCATCATGAGTATAAAGTCCATCAAAATAGCCCTTGTCATATTCTAGTTTATATTTTTCCCCACTGACAAAAACACACATACAAAGAAGACCATAAATCTCTTAGTTATCCTGATTTTCTTCTTGCATACTTATTCTGGCATTCCAAGGTAATTTTAAGAACTCCGGAATAAGGGATAATTGGAACAAATATTACATTGCAAAGTAAACACAAAAAAGTAAAGGATGAAGTCACAAACTCAAAGTTAAGAAGTAGAATGTAAGCCCTGAACGGCGTGGCTCAGTTGGTTGGGCACTGTCCTGCAAAGCGAAAGATCGCATTCCCAGTCAGTGCGCATGCCTGGATTGCAGATTGGTCCCTGGTTGGGACGCAAGTGAGAGGCAACCAATAGATGACTCTCTCACATGTTGATGTTTCTCTCCCTTTCTTTCTCCTTCCCTTCCCCTCTCTCTAAAAGTAAATAAATAAAATCTTAAATAATAAAAAAGAGTAGAATATGAAGTAAAATATTGCCAGGGCCATAGTTCCTGGCAAATTCTGAACATAGCCAGATTAAAGGAAAAGCAACTGGATGTTTTCGAAGAGTTCATTCAACACATGGATTTTACTATTAAACATAATCTTCAACAGGACTTTTGCACATGGAGGTAGTGACAGTATAGCTTGATTCATGACTTACTTGGCCAAGTAACAATGTTATTAGGCAGAAGGCTGTTATTAGTAGTCACAATTATTGGGAAAATACTATATTCTAGAAAATATATGCTATAAACATTGCATTGAACATATGTAGCAAATGTTATATTTACTCTCTTAGCATTATAACATCATTAACTCCAGGAGTGAGGAAAGAAGATAGCATATGTGAAAATGCTTTGTAAACTATAGTACATAGTGCAAAATAATGACTCACAGGGAAAGTCTTTTCTTAGACAACAATGTTAAAAAATTATTTCCTTTTCCTGTGATCTTTCCTCTCACTTAACAAAACTGGCTCTTCAAACCCTTGTTCCCATACAGTTTAGAGAGGAGGCAGTAGCATTGTTGCTATACCCAGCTTTCAAAATATATTTACTGAAAACCACCTATGGCCCAAAATCTTCCAGCTCCTATTTCATATTTTCATATGGATCATAAGCTCTGGCTAAAAAGGTGATTTTGTGAGAACAGAATTTCTGGAGTTAAGTCAATAGGAAGGTGAGAAATGGAGGGTATTTTCTGATTGCCCCTAGTATGCTGGTTTGATTGATGGGAGGTGGCCACTTGTAGTGCTCTTTTGAAAGATATTCTTAGGAAAGGTCTGAACTCAGCAGGAAAAAGGATGCAAGTCATTAATTATAACTGCAATTATGCAAGAGGGAGGAAGGACAACATTTATGTCCTATTACTGTTCTTGTTCATGAGAAATGTTCACTGAAGTATTTAGAGATAAAGTAATATCATGTCTGCCTCCCCCTTTTTTTGAGAGTATGTTTATTAAAGCTCGGGACAGTGAACCAATCAAAGGGCCCAGGGTAGGAGAACCAACAGGAGAGAGCCTCCATGGTGCCCTGCTTTGGCTCCCTAGAAATATTCTAGAGAAGGAGTGAGTTAAGGTGGGGCTGCTGTCAGCTCACTGAAAAGTCAGAGGAAAGGGGGCCTTGGAGACAGGTTCAAGAGGTTAGTCTAGGATGAGCTGCTGCTGACCATTGCTTCCCTGGTTGCAAGTCTCGTAGGGACCCCTAGAGTTTCAGAGAGAAAAGTAAGTATGCACACCTGAGAGGGAAGAAAGGCGTGGTCATGCTCCAGAGAGAGCCCACCCGTCTGCCACTTTTTACGTTGAAGAAGCTTTAAGGAAATTGTGTGTGTGTGTGTGTGCACATATGCACACACATAGAGACAGACAGATGGACAGACAGGGGATGGGGAGAAAGAATGAGAAGGTCAATTTAAATTGTTAACACGTGGGAGAATCTGGATGAGGGTTATATAGTGATTTTTGATACTATTTTTGTAGTTTTTATGTAAAGTCTAGTACTATTTTTAAATAAAACATTTTTTAAAAATGCCTGCCACATATTTGGAACTCCTGCTGTGGATGATATTAAATAAGAAAGAGCAAGATTAAAAGCAGCAAAAGCCCATTAGTGTAGCTTCTGGAAGGTATTTAAACAAATACCTTTGGGAAAATGAGTATTTTAAAAGCTCACATAGGGGCAAAACAGCCCAGAAGGAAGGCCATGCAGTTGCTGGTTTAGCAGCAATACTACAGTATTTGGGAGCTATTTTTCACCTTTTGAAACCAGTTCTAAATTAAAAACAGAAAAACAGGTTGATTCCCTGAAACTCCTTTCAATTCTAGAATCTTATAACAGACTCTCAGGAAGCATACTTCTTTTCACTCTGTCGACCCAGCTTATCCATCTAGATACTAACAATGTGATGCTCACTGAAGTCTGCTTAACTGCCCCAAACATCTAAGATACAGTGTGCCCAAGCCATGCTCTACTCATAGGTCCCCAAGTCTATTTGACTGTGCCAAGAATAGTCTGAGAATTAATGCACCAATGATTAATGCTGCCCAGGCACTAAATTAGGCTGCCAAAAATAAATGATTATTTGTATTCAACCCAAACCACATAGACTGTGCCGTATATCAATGTGAATACTATACAATACTGTAAATACTGTCTTTTTTTTTTAAGTTCTGTCTTTTCACTCTGAAACTCCAAAACCTCATTCCAGAGCAGGAAAAGAGGATGGTGAAAATTTAAATGGGTACTTCCTTGGCATACTTGTCAGAGATGAAAAATGACTCATTTATATGTTCTGCCAGTACCCCTGAGAACAGCAATTCTTGAGACTGACAGTATCCGAGGATAGAGCAGGTTCTGCAACCAGGAAGAAATTCTTCTGGTTCACTTCAAAAAAAGAAGAAAAGTTCTCTCTCTCATTCTCTCTCTCTCTCTCTCTCTCTCTCTCTCTCTCTCTCTGGGAATGGTAACAGATATTTGAAAGATGTTTTAGTCTTTCTTCAGCCAAAAACCTAAGTTGCAGGTAACTGGGCTTGGCTGATGGGAGGCAGAGGAGGAAGTGAGGCTCTATGTTCCAGACCAAAAAGGAAATGTCGCTAATGCATTCCAAACACAAAAATTAGAAGCAGGACTAAGGTGTACTTTGATTTAGATGTTAAATGCTGAGGTTCTAAATAATGGACTGGGCATTATGGAAATATAAGCATTGATTGATTGGCCACAGCCTCTGCCCTCATGGTGACAATAGTGAGGGAAATAAAGATAGTGAATAATATTATGAACCAAGTTGAAATATAGCCTAAAACTTGGCACAATAGGAAAGTGACAAATGAAGTCACAGACACAGAATTTTGTCAGACTCTCGCCCTGTGGAAATATTTAGCCCCAGAGACTTAAGAATGCATTTTAAATAATAATGTGCTTTTCTCCAGAAAGTTTTTTTCAATGAACAATATTTAGTCAACCATTAAATCATTAAGTTTTATAGTAACTAAAATCACTGATCTTAGTGATTAAGTTATACTTGGTAGTTCCATATGTATTATTTCTTTGCAATACAATTTTTATCATCACCTTATAAAATGGTAGAAGATTAGAAAATGGGCTCAGATTTTTGTCCATAAAATCCTATTTGATTATTTCTTATCCTTTTCTGCACTCTGAGCACTGACTAATTTTCTCTCTCAAAATGTATATGAACATCTATCTAAGTCCTAATATTGTCTACTCACTTATTTCTGGAAAGAAGCATGAAGTTCACATGAAGAGACTGTAGAATACTTTGTAAATATTTCTGAGATTAGTCATCAGCTTCATTACCTTCCTATGGTGAACTCGTCCATGTTTAGCATCAGCCACTAGGACTAAAATCCTCAAGGGTCAGTGGTTTCTAAGTCACCTTATTCTACAGAGATGTTCCTGAGCTGAAGTGGCCAGTTCTTACTTGGGCACGGAGAGTTCTGGGTGTTACTTCTGTGCAAGGATGCTCAATGCCAAATTTAGCAATTCAAACATAGCATGTGCAGGACAGGAAGTTATTTTACATGTAGCCACGTAGCCATGCCCCCTTCTTACATGAAATGGAACACAAGGAAGAAAGAGAAAAATGGGAAGTAGGAACAATTTCAATTTCATCTTCTCCTATAAGCATTAAAGAGTTAAACCATTAATCAAACGGGAAGGACATAAAAACTAATGCTTAAGAGCGCTTTCTATTTAGCAGGCAAAATCCCAGCTATGTTAATACATTAAACTCATTATGCGCTTAATGACACTGAGCTTGCAAAAGGCAGGGCTATAATTCCTTGATTTCAGCTCTACCTTACGCTAAAGCACACATTCTTTTATTTTTTATTGGTATTTTTAAATTCTATCTATAATTTTTTTCTTATCAAAATACAATCGATATTTAGTGTTGAGAAACTGGATAAAGCAAAAGAGCTCCACAGAAAAACACAGTATATCGCCCATAACCCCGCCATCCAATGATACCACTGTGAATATTACAGGGTATTTTATTTCCAGCCTTTTGCCTAAGCATATTATGTCCACAACTGTTTTCTCTCTTCCATAAAGAATTTTACAACATAATTTTAATAGCTAAACAAATTTCTATCGCGTGCCTATAAGTAAACTACCTACCATTATTAGGCATTTAGATTATTTCCATTTTTCAATCATGCATAATACCAAAAGTACACACACTATGTTTTTTGTACAAATTCATTATTTCCTTAGGGTAAGCACATTTCTATATTTATCCTGAGTATTCCTGGCACCAGAATTGCTATGTGAAAGAGTATTTTTTTTTCCTTTGTTAAATATAGTGTTAAGTTTATCTCTAAAGGTGCCTTAAACACACACACTTCTGGCAACCATGCAGAAGATTGCCCATTTCTCTCCACCCTTGCCAATACATGGCATTGCCATTCTTTTCTCATTTTACAAGAAAGGCAAGGAAGTGTTTTATTTTAGGCATATACATATAAGCCCAGGAGGAACTTACTGAGCTTTCATTGTATTTTGTACTTGAGTGCTTCCATCCTAAGTTACAAATCCACAGCTTGTAGACACACATGCTAGAGCATTTTTCCCCATAGTGAATGATTCTAGACTTTGCCTTTTGATGAACAACTGGAATTACCAGTTAATAAACATAATGCACAGAGGTGTCTGAAAAATGGAATGTTCTGTGTTGTGAGCCAGTGAAGAACCCCATCACTGAAGAAGTTCAGGCAAAAAATGTATAGTTTACTGACGAGGATGCTCATGGGGAATTGGCCTAGACAATCTCTATTGTTTCTTCCTCCCTCAAGGTTCCATGATGCTCTTTTCTATTTCCAGAGATTATCGAATTTGTATTTTTGCTTCATCAATTAGAATAGTTTTATACAAATACAGTAATTCTCTCTGACTGCTGTGCTTTGCCAGTAATCTATCTAAAGTGGCAGCACTGAAAGCTGTGCTTTGAAGCAATATAAGAATAATCAATGCCAGAGAGTTTGCTCATCTAGGAAATTAGCTGAAGCATGAGCTCCTAAGAGTCTCAATTTGAAAATTATACATGCATGTACATTCACAAATATATGTCTACAAGGATAGCTAAAGGTATGTAAGAAACTATAAGTATGCTTTCATATGTTCAGAAAATTTCTAGGAGAATACATAAAAACAATTATTCTTAGTGGTTGTCTCTGAGGAGTGGAAATTGGGTAAAGGGATGTGGGGAACTTTTATTTTCCACTTAAATCCTTTAATGCTGTTTGCATGTTTCAGTAGCTACATGTATCATTTTAACAATAATTTTAAGATTTTATAAAATTAAGAAAAATCCTGGAAGCAAAGTTAATTTCACACCAGTGAAAAGCAGTAGTAGCTATTTATAATTAAAGTGTCCGCAGAGGAACTATAGGTCTCTGATTGAGCAGCCTTAAAAGCTGGACTTTATCAACAGGAGGAGGGACTTTTCTTCTCAATTTTGGTCTCCATCTTTGGTTGGTAGGATCAAAATAACAAATTAATGTAGACAAGTTTAATGTTTTTTGCTAAAAAAGAAGAAACAGGAAAACTGTTGGAATAATAAATCACTGAGTTGTAACAGATATTTCATCATTTGGGATGCGGTGTTAAAATATTTTTTTGAGTATGATGCGGTAGGTATTAATATAGCAACAATTTTATCCTGCTCACCAAATTCGTGGAAAGTTGGAAACTTAAATCCTCATTTAAAATATAGAGAAAAAATAAAATTACATAATTTTAATTATAGACAATCCTGATCATTTTTTTATACAAAAAGAAGCCATAGTATCCATCAAATCTTTTTTAAAACTTTAAAATTATTCAAGAAAAGCATGTGATGCTGAAAGAAGAGGGAGAGGTTCATGTGGATGTGATGTGGTCCCTAGATCTTAGAAAATCTGAAATCAATCATAAGACATCAGAGGTCAGGATTAAGAACTCACCCCAAAGACAGTCCAATATGCTCGACTCCTAACTGATGGAATTAGTATTTTGAAGAATAAGGTGTGTCAGTTAGAATATAGGCGTAACTGCAATGGACATGCTGGCCGACCCAACCAAGACAGTTGTCTTGGCAGCTGTCCTGAAGCTACCAGATGAAGGGCTGGGCTCAGTGGTGCGAGGACACAATCTACTTCCTAACTCGCTCTTGCCCTGATTTCTTGCTTTGCCAGTCGTCTGGATTTCCATGACGAGGGTCTTCAGAGACAGGGCTTATTTGAAATATTCTTGTAGTTTTATATATCACATTCTTATAATAACCACGTTGAAGGCTATTATTCCTTCAACCGAAGAATCAAAAGTTCTGATTATGTCTGATCTCTTGGGGCAGAGCCTGTTTTTTTCATAACGAGCATACCGAAGAACACGTCTAAGATTTTTTGAATCATGAGGACTGAAGGCACACTAAATCCTTGGGTGGCCCTCCTGCCTTCTCCATGTGGCATGGGTCACCACGTGCCACGTTAGCCTTTGGGTCCAACTTTCAGAGGTTTTATTAACATTATCACCTGGAAAAACTCAACAAAAAGGTTATGCTGAAAAAGTATATGAATGAGGGGAGGTACATTCTAATTGGAACACTTAGCTATTACTTCTTCAATGGAAGAATGAAATACTCTATATCCGAAATCTATAGATGAAATTTACTTTCTAAAAACTATTAAATATTTGTATAATCACCTATAATAAAAAGTGAAGTAATTACCTTTTATTTTAATTAGTAACTTGTTGAGGTTTATATAAGAGAAGTGACAAAATAAGATAAAAATTAACTAGATAAACATTTCTTAGCTCTTTCAGGAATCCATTTATATTACCTAACACCCCAAAGTGCCTACGTCAGAAGTGGGTGAGGAGGAGAATGAAATGACACACTACATGAAAACTGTTTACAATAGTAACTGGCATATTGTAATCATCCAATAAATGTCAGATGATATAATAAAATTTATTATGCAAAGTAAAGAAACTGAAATCTTAACATACCAAAAGAATGTAAATGTATGTATCTATATCAATGTATCTATATATCTATTTATCTACAGGCAAAGACATAGGAAAAAACTTGAGAGGATCCATACCAAATTGTCAACAGTGGTTTCCCTTAGGGTCTAGAGTAATACGGGGGAGATATAGTATTGGGACTAGGTGAAGGGGGACTTTTGTTTTTCTTTTTACAATATATCTATATCTCTGGAAGTCTTATAATGAAAACATTATCTTTATTTTTTTTTAAAGGAAACAATAATGTTTTTAAAGAAACACCAAAATTAGCCCTGGCTGGTATAGCTCAGTGGATTGAGCACAGGCCTGCAAACTAAAGGGTTGCCGGTTTGATTCCCAGTCAGGGCACATGCCTGGGTTGTGGGCCAGGTCCCCAGTGAGGGGTGCACAAGACGCAATCACACATTGATGTTTCTCTCCCTCTTTCTCCTTCCCTCCCCCCTCTCTAAAAATAAATAAATAAAATCCTAAAAAAAGAAACACCAAAATTGGTAGATGTGTGATGAAATTACTGGAACAATGTTCATTCACAATAAATGAGCACACTTCATGGTACTTAGATATAGCATGATTTGGGAGTAATTTGGATCTACCACATAGCCAGGCTCTCAGTGGCTCTCGTTTGAATAAATGGCTGAGAAACCACTTACAGCGACTTAGTCAAGTTACTTAACTCCTGTAAGCCAGTTTCCTCATCTATAAAATGAACATAATTATAGCTACATATAAACATCCAGCATAATATGTAGCCCCTTTTTAGAAAGATAAATTATTAGGTTTTATTCTGAAGACTCAGACTCTGAGATTTTTGAAATGCATGTTTGAACATATAATCTTTTTATCTTGTAAATTCTGTAAACACCGTTTATACTGAGCACAATTTGGACCTATGTTTTTAAGCACGCACCTGGGAAGTCATGCCAGGTGTCAGGATTCCCATTTCTAGTCCTTTCTGTGAGTTATCTAAGATTCACGCTTTATCCTGAACAGAATTTCTCGGGGAACTTAAATGCTCCCTATGGTAAGCTCTTTAAAGCTCTAAGTCATGCATATGTTTTCGCTCTACTGCTAAACTCTGAGCCTTGAACTGGTCAGGGCAGAGAACTCATCACTAGCAGCTCTTGTAAAGTGGGAAGAACTATTTATGGAGGCCTTGGTGATAATGGCAAAGAAAGAAAGGGCACAATGGCTGAGAACCAGGTGACTTTTGCACATGTTCATCCTAATCTTACGTGTTCCTAAGACAGAGACCTGTCTTTAGTTCTTATTCCTCCTGGGAGAGCTTATGGTTAATGAACATACAGTTTAAATTATTTAATATTTTGAAATTCTGGAAGAAGAGCAGAGATATATATTTAACCCTGGGTGAAACGTGAGCATCATGGTGCTCCCCAGCATGAGATGTAATACCTCAGCCATAGTTAAAGGCTCAGATTCTGACCTCAGCCCAGCTCATCTCCTTACCATCTTGGTAATCTTGAACATTAACAATAAACCTCAAAACTTTTTCTGTAAGATAGTGGTGAATATTATGTTAAGATAACTATACAGTTTCGATGCAGTAATACATAGAAAATGTTTAACACCGTGCCTTGTACATAGAAAGGTCTCATTATAAGTAACCAAATACCAGTATCAGTTCCTCAAACTGCCTGGACTACTAGGAATTAGGTTCTTTGATCTAAGCTATTATACTCTGCTTGCACTGAAGCTGGGGAAAGGCTACATATATTTCTTTTTTGCTTTTGTTTAGAAATGTAGTCTCTGTAGAAGATCAGATGACATGGTACGTGCTATGATAGTCAGTTCGGTAGAAGAAGTGCCTATACTTTGATCAGTTGCAAGCCACATTACCCATATAGGTCCACTTGTGTAAGATCAACAGAACAGTCATGTTATTGACCTAATAGTACCTATTAACTGTCATCGTCCTCACTGTTTTTGAATGCTTATGTAATAACTGGTTTTCTTATATTATTTCATTGAAATCTTATAGCACCTTAATAGAGATGCCTTTATCCCTATGTGAACAAGAAAGTTGAGTCCCAGAATGGTTATAGAATTTGCTTAATTCCACATACCAGTGAGTGAAGAGCCAAGACTAGAATGAGGGACACTGAGAGCTGGACAGCACCCCCGCCCCCGGGAGGATGGGCTAAAAGTCTCCATAGGGATAGGGTGTTGGACCTTGAAGGCCTACTGAGGCCCGTTAGTTTGTATCCTGACTTGCTCTAGACATGACTGGGATCCTAGCTTGTCTAATTCCAAAACCTGTGAAGGTTCCACCAAACCTGAGGTCCACCATTTGAGTAATGAATAAAGATCCTTCAAAAAAGAATAAAAAATGTCCTTCAAAGAAATGGGGACCCCAAACAAATTCTCAGGGACCCCAAAAACCCCAGACATAAATCCCAGTTTCAGAAGTAGTATCTTAAAAACTAAAGTCTTAGTATGTGAAAAAGTCTTTTAATTGTGACTCATCACTATGAAATGGAAAGCAAAATGTGTTTTTATGCTATCACTAAAGTGAATATAAGCAGTTTTAAAATTGGCACAAAACATGGTCTGTCAAGGTTGGGGCAGTTTGGTTGTATAACTTGAATAAAAATGAGGGTAATTTTTTTTGTGTGTGTCAGAATATGTTCCTCATGTGTGTACCACTCATTCAACATACATTCCTAGGGACAGGGCAGGGCTGATTGGTTTTTGGAAATGTCACTGTTTCAAGTTATGTATAAATACTCTAAATTCTGTCTATGTAACATTACTCTCTTTTTCTGCACAGCTCACAATTTTGAGCCACTGTGTAAGGAAACATGTTTCAACAAGATTTGTTTATTAGGTTAAGGAAGTATAATAATACTCTTTGCACAAAATGACAGAAGAAACTACTGTTAGGAATCAGATTTCTTCATCTCCTTCATGTCTTAATCCCTAATATTAATCAAGCCTTTAATGTGCATAGTTATTAGCACTTTTAATTCCCTGTACAAGGCATGTTTGCTGTGAGAACTCTCCTCAGCTTTATCTGTTAGTCTCAACGTTCATGTCTGATCTCCACTGTGGCATCACGCACCTGCTGGCATATTTGTTTGTAATCTTTCTCTGGCCAAATTTTATTACCATTTTATCTTGCCAGCTATCTCCTGAACTCACTGAGGAAGGTGTTTTCTATCTTACAGCTTCTCAATTATATACCTAAGGGGTTTCCTTAAGTTTATGTCCAACTTTAAAATAATTAAACCTTGTAGCCTACTTTGAAGTATGTCTGAAGCAACTGTGAAGTTCACTTAATGGAATTATCTATTTTTGAGGGAGCATAAAATAATTTTTCTTTTTATTACAAAATAAGTAAGCCATTTAACATGGGCAAACACATAAAAAAGATCAGTAAAAGAAAGTATTGATAACATTTTGATTTACGTTCCAGGATCACTTGACATAGACACATGTATGTGTATTGGTATCTAGTACTGGGTATTGACTATTACTTTATTAAACTTTATTAAGGCAAGAGTTGATGTGGTGGGTGAGGTATTTGAATGCCTTAACAGTAGCAAAAGATAAATAACTAGTTTGAGATTGTTTTTACCTCATTATAACATAGCTGTTATGTAAATAATTACCAAAAATATGGAAATCAGGATACAGTATTTTCAAATTAGCTTTTATAATGGCACTGCATTAATCATCCCAGCATAATAAAGAACTGACTAAAATCCATAATATGGCATCAATGGGTAGTATATATTTCATTACAAACTATACTTCGATTTTGTAAATATTAATTATGTAGGAAGGCAAACATGGGAGAGCGCATTGAACGCCTTCTAATTCCAGGTTCCAATTCTTTAGTAATTTCTTGTATAAACTTATATATTTCTAATGTCTTCTAGAGTAAACTGATGAAAATAACTTTCACTCTCAAACAAGAGGTATGCTATGGACATACTGAGATAACTCTAAAACCCTTTGAACATATCATAAAAGTGCGATATAGAATTTATCAGTAAGAGTTAGAATGCAGGTTTTGACAGAAATTATTTATATTATTGGAAAAATATTTTGGATATTATGAGATATTCTAAAACTTAGAGCAATACTATTTGATCAGTAATGCTTAAAGTCTTACTCTTAAATTTTAGCAAAAGAAGTCTCTGCCTAGACCATGGGATGAAACCTTCAAACATGACAGAAACTTTGATGACTGACTTTGAAAGTATGCATTTTGGTTTATACACCCAGGGTCCTGAGGCAGGCCTGGTACATAGGAGGCACTCAATAAATATTTGTTTTTTACTGAATGAACCCCTATCTGAAACAACCCCTGACATGCATCCTGAGGTTCTTTTGGTTGGTCCCTTAGTACTTTAGGGGGCAATGACATGTCACAGATTTATAAAAGCTGTGCTTATTTTGAAGGGAAATCATCGGGATGCAGACTGGATTGGGTGAAAGAAGCACAGTATATGGATTCAGATAATACAAGTTAAAGCGGTGATTCTGTTCACTAATTAGCTGTGTGACCACATTTGTAAAATGTGAAAGAAAATAATTCCTCTTTCCCAGTATGACCTTAGGCTCAAATGATAGAACAAATACTAAAACACTCTGTGAACTGAAAAGCAGTGAACAAACATAATTGGGCAGACTTTGTACAAGAGGTCTAAAATCTATTTCCAATTACATTATGAATTTCCTATGTGTATCTCTTTATTTGCTTATTGTATTGTCAAATTTCCTTATCTCTAAATTCAAAATAAAAATACTTTACACATTGGGACAATTTGTTTTCCCCAAAGCATCCTGATGGTTACCTTGTATTGGCCTATTATACCAAATATATTCCTGAAAATTTTCTTTTCCAGTATTTTCCTTCCTATACCATTTATTAATAAAAGTTTCAATATTAAGAAATTTGACCTCAAAAACAGTTTCTTCCCACCTCGTCAATCTCTTTCAAATTTCTCCATTAAATCTGCATTTCACAGACCTCTAAGAGCACGAATTATAACATTAACAGACAAGAGTTAAGGAAATTATTCATAAAAGCATGAAGGGAGATGAGAGAGACAATGATAAAGTCATGTTTATGTAAAGAACCTTAAGCATTGAGACTACTTCCCTGCAAGTCTGTGCTGCATTGTGTCAATGGTATATACATCCATTCTAGTAGGAAAAGAAAGAAGAAGGCTGATTCCTGGAAGAATCTAGAAAGGCGTATGTGCAGTTACGGTGTTTCTTAGGAAGGAGTTCTGAGGGCAAGGCCAAAGCCTGATAATTCTAGACTATCCAGAAGAAAAATCTTTGAACAAGACAAAATATTGAGCATGAAATATGGGGTCATACAGGGTCATGCAACCAAGAAGGTTAACTCAATGCTGATGGTAGAGGGTAGACAAGGACAGAAAATCATGATTAAGAGGTCACAGCTCAACTTCTTTATATGGGACGCTAGGGGGAGACAGGAAGAACTGCATTTGCTTGGTGTTTATAACAAAACTGCCAAGTCTACATAAAAACAAATCTGTTGCTTTGCAGTTATTCTGAAACAGGGGTTTTTAGCACTCGCAGAGTTATGTAAAATGGGGAGAAACTCTCTCACTGACAAGTGAATATCCCTGTTTTCAGTCCCTTTTCTCTAAACTCTCATAGTCAATGTTATCATTTGCTTGGTGGAGACCTTTACTGACGTACAAAGTTGAACACAAAACATCTGTTCTGGCATGAATTTCCTAAGTGCATAGATACTGATGCTTCACCATAGAAAATATAATAAATAGTCGATTTAGCAATCTGCCTCTGCTGTTACTGTTTCTACTTGCTTCTTAAAATGTATTTATTAATATACCATAATCATTATACCTAGCAAGATCTGGTTTGGGGAAATAGAATTTTATTAACTCCATGGCATTTTCATTAAGAAAAACAGATATATCTAGAAAGTGCTGAAGAAGAACAGAATATATGGCCCCCTATATATGCCACTTTGGAATGTAGATTATTTTGAGCTGAAGACAATCAAGATCCAGCAGGCTCAAGAAAAATTTTTACTTCTCTCTTAACTACCCAAAAGAATTTAGATAGGAGGGCTGGTTCAGAGAGAGCTATTACCAGAGATAACTTTTATCTGAATGACATTTCTTTATACAGCCGGGTAAACATGTAATTATGAAACATCTGCTCTTCTTACTGTCCTTTGAATTATCTCTCTCTCCTTTGAAGCCCTCAGCCCCTATCCCATTACTTTACTTTCTTTTTTTTTTTTTTTGATTTAATCTTCATTGTATTTTTTTCCATTACCCTTTGGTCCCCTTATACCTCCCTCCCCCCAGCAATTACCACACTGTTGTCCATGTCCATGGGTCCTTTCCCACTGCTTTTCTCAGGCTGGCAGATAAGCCTCAACTGCCTAAATTGCCCTTGTGTCTCATGTTCTAATAGGGCTATCGTATGCATGAAATTAAATTTGTTTTTCTCCTGTTAATGTCTTATGTCAATTTAATTGTTAGGCCAGCCGAAGAACCAAGAAGAGCAGAAGGAACTTTTCTTCTTCAATAGTGTCTTTAGTTGATAATAACCAGATATTTTGTAACCCTACAGAGTGCTAGAATACACCTGACTTGATATACGACAAATAATAAATGGCAAATGAGTGCAAGAAATTTGAAAGTCCTAAATAAACAGGTTCCTTGACTTTTTAATGTTGTACTTTCAGCACCCATTTAATTACCAAGTATAATAAATGTTTAGTAAATACTTCTTGAAAACCAGTATGTATAACCTGCATACCTGGCCAGTGAAACATATAAAATCATTGGCATTACACTGATGTATGAATATATATACATACACCCAAATACCCTTGCACACATACATCTATATATTTTTTAAACATCAGGGCTTTCCAAGTAGGAATAAAAGGAATACTTGAGACATAAAAACTATAGACTGACTTTAAAGATCTTGAGAGAGGTTTTTAGAGTAATATCCTTGCAGGGGTGTCCAACATTTTGGCCTCTCTGGGCCACTCTGGAAGAAGAATTGTCTTGGGCCACAGATTAAATACACAAACACTAATGAAAACTGATGTGCAAAAGAAAAAGGTTTTAAGTAAACTTACAATTTGGTGTTGGGCCACATTTATAGCCATCCTGGGCCACGTGCGGCCCGCCCATGGGTAGAACCACCTTCGTATGTATAGTGTGGGGAAAATTCTTAACATAGGCCATGATCTTGAAGACTGGCTTTTTGCACTAATATATTTGCCAAGATTACTTTATGCTGTGGAATTTATTCCCTCCTGAGTGTTCCAACTACAGAGAGGATGGAAACACCTCTGGCTACTATTTTTTAATGCAAAGCTCCAGTAGACAACATCATTTATATAGAAAATCCTTTTCACCATGCTTCGAGAAGGCCCCCTATTTCAACTTTCCTCCTCTCCTAGCTGGTAGAAAATGCTGTAGATTTGTAGTCGTTTTCTTCCAAAGATTTAGGAAGGAATCATTTCCTCCCACCAGTTCATTGTACAAATAAACTGAAATCTGTAAAGGAGAAGTGACTTGCACAAGAGTTTATGGCAAGTAAGCGTCTTTATGTTAAGTACATACGGAATGAGTAAGATTCTCTGACCCTGTATGAATCCCATCCTCACCTTCTTAGGCTAACATTTGCAAACGGTACAGAAGACAAGTGCAGATTGAGGACTGAGCGGGAAGAGCAGGAAGTGGTCATTAGCAAATCCCTGGGCCTGGGGATCACCTGCTCTCTTGGATCAACACACAGTAACAAGCTATTCATAAGAACATCAAGGAAGAGCGAGCCATTGTTTTTCAGTGCCAGCTGCGGAGAATCTGCTCAACAGTGGCCTTGGAACAGCTGCTGCACCAAGGGGCGGAGGCCATAGAGGTGTAAGAAAAGTGAGCAGGGCAGGCTGCAGGGACCCCGCCGCGCCACCTCTCGGCAAACCACCAAGTATTTTTGCGTTAAGAGCAAGGCTTGAGCAGCCTTTTGAACTGAAAGTGTGAATGTCTCATAGCAGGCCCCAAATACGTGTAATAGCTGCAAACCGTCCGGGACCGGTGGCCAGAAGGCTGCTGGCTGACTGCTAAGTGGTCAGAGCCTGGGAGCGCCCAGTCCGAGCTATCAGAAAGTACACAGAACAGAGTAGGCTCTGCTATCTTAGCAAACCGTGAACCGAGCAAAGTCCGGGGTAAACAAGACTCACCTCTGCCTCCAGACCTGCACTCCCTGCGCGCTCCTCTACCCCTTATTTCCCACGCACCAGGCACCTTCACCGAGCAGTCCTAGCCACCCTGTCTCCCAGGCCCCATCATCCGATCGCTGCAGCACTTGACCGGGGCTTGCACTCCCACAGCTGGCGCACCACACTCACCATCTCTTTCCTGAGGAGGTGAAGCTTGGTTTCCAGCCTCTCCAGGGCGCTGGAGTGGCTACGTCTTGGTGGGGAGCTGGAGGTTGGAGAGGACGAAGAGGACGAAGAGGAGGACGACAAGGAGGGAGGGAAACTGCAGCTGCTGCTACTGCTACTGCAGCCACCGCCACTGCCGCTGCTCCCCCCGCAGGGGTCCCTGTCCCTTTCCAGGAGAACCGGCTCCTCCCCGCGGAGCGAGCGCGCTAGGCTCTCCGGCACTTTGCGCCCCAGCTTCAGTTCAATGTCTCTGAGGTCTGGCAACAGCGCCCCGTCTTCCATGACTTTTCAAGAACGATAATAATGGTAGTGAAACGTTGCGGATGAGAGGCAGCAGCGGCCTCCAAGTCTGCGGTGAGACCAGCAGACACCTCCTGCTGTCAGGGTCTCTGTCCTCGGCTGATCTAGTGCACCATCCGCTCCATAACCGCCTTCACGGTATCAGCCCGGCAGTCTGCACAGGACACGGCGGGTCACAGCCGCTGTTCCCTGATCGCCGTAACTCCTCTGCTTCTTACCAAGATTATAGAAACCAATTCATCCTCTTCCTTTTTCGTCAGTCCACTGCAAAGTTGAGTTAATTGATATTGCAGAGAGGAAGAGCATGCAAGTACCACAGACCAAAAGAAAATAGAGGGAAATGAAGTCTGCTTTAGCTTTATGGGGGGAAAAATCACATTATAAAACTGCCCGTCACATCCCTGCGCCATTCACTGACTGCCCATCTGGCACCATGCGACACGATAATGATGTGGCCATACTCCCGTGTCATTTCATTTTCCAGCCATAAATCTCCAAGCTTTCGAAGTATCTTTAGAAATAGTCTCTGGTCAGGGATGGCAGAGGACGGTCGGATGCATGAACGCTTAAAACGGAGATCGTTTAGCGGGAGCTTATCGGCTTCCTTCTTCATCCAGTAGAAATACCCTTCTTGCCATTTAGGCTGTTTAATCCAAGTCGTTGTGTTCTAGCGAGTCTCGGAAACTTTAAACTCCGCTGGCAGGTGGACCAAACCAGGGCCAACCCCTATACCGTATATCATAGGCAAGAAGAGCAACACATTTCCCCGCCCACTGCTGCTAGTCGTAGTTTCAGAGTCCTGTTTTAGTTGGGAGTTCCTAATACAAGCATTAGATTTTCAGTTTTCCTGGAGGAATTGCCTGGTACCTATCACAATGAACAAATATTAGAAGTAGATAAATGAGTTTCAATCTAGTGTCATTCCTCACCCCACCTCCCATCTTCCTAAGACAAAAATCTAGCTTTAGAAGCCTTTCCTAATAATTTTATACTAACAAAAAGTGACTAGTGAGAATGTACAACCAACATGAATGGTCTTACCAAGTATAACAGCTTGCTACTACAAGCAGAAGTGAAGAATTAAGTAGCCAAAATAATGTATATGACTATGGAAGAAAGCGGTGGATTTTAAAATGAGGGACTTGTTGAGATATTTTACTTTATTTTTGGAGGGAAAATATTGAGTACAAGTAGTTAAAAAGTTGTCTTTGATAATTTATCTGTATTTTTCTACTAGTTAAAAGTATGTAATCTATTTATATGAGACATTTCTACCAAGTAAGTTATTATGAACTATGATGGATTATAGGTTAAATTCAACATTGAATTTGTGCTAATAATCTTCAAGTAGAGGATACTATTTTCTATAGAGTAAACTCTAATTTTGGGGTTCCATTGGAATATTTTGGAATATGTCCTCTATATTTTTGGGACAAACAAATATTTGTGTTCTTGGTCCTTCTGACCCTCCATTCCCAGAGATATTGCTCAGGTTTTGTAAAGACTTGTATGTTTCATAGGTAGACACATCTCAAGAGTTTATTTTTAGCATAACTTCATCTAGGAAGCCTAGGGATAGGAAATAGTCCTTCTGAATTAAATATTTTACGTCAGGAAGAAAGTTGCTGAAGTTTTCTTGTAAATGTATCAAATACCTGTATGTTATTTCTCACTCAAAAAAGAAAGAAAATAGTTGTAAATTAAGTGGCCCATTTTAAAGTTGGAACAATCATTTATGTAACCAAAGGAGAACAAGACTAAATCTTAACTAACTGATAAAACTACATACTTTTTTACTTGGAAAACCACAGCTCATTGGGTAAGAATTGCACTGTGACATGTTATTATGGAAGGCTTGCATCTCAGTCAAGAAGTTTTTTTTTTGTTTGTTTGTTTGTTTGTTTTTTAATTATAAAACCCTTACAAAGTTCAGCATAGAGCTGGCTGAGAAGAGTAGCTTACAAATTCAATATTTACCTTGAGCTTCATCAGTTAAAAACTTTATTTTAAAATTATCATCAATCTAATCTACAAAAAAGGAATACCTCCTTTACTGTGAGTCACAGACGGTGAAATTAGTATTTGATACTGGTAACTCAAAATAGAAATTTTTTTTTTGCCTTTTAAATGTCTGCAGAGAAAACTCCTCTGAAATTAAAAACATGATCTATATTGAAAGTAATACTTTGTGCCAGTGCAGTATAAAACAAATGTTAAGACTTTTAAAATTTCTCAATTTAATACTTTATGACATTTTATTTTAAAATAGAGACATTTTGAGTGCTGAAATGCTAATTTTCAAAACATATTGGAATCACAGAACTCTTATCAGGACTCTAATAGATTGTGTTAACTCTGTCATTACTGCCTTACATGACCTGATCTCAGGATATTCCTTATCCAAAATATTAAAAAATAAGGATCTTTTTATCTTTTTACCTTTGGGTCTTGAGAGTATTTTTCGTTTCCTTGTAAGATTCTTCTATGATTTAAAAAAAAAATGTATGAGAGGTTTAACCCATTGCTGTTAGTCTGGTATGTTAATTACACAGCTTGATCTAGGGGGTTAGTGGACAGCTTGGTCTGGGATGATGGATTGGGATAGGAAGGAGTGAGGTCATTCAGGAGATGAAGAATGTGCATAGAGAGAACTGAGAAAGAAATGAGGAAAAACTCTTCACAGCAACCATTTTATATTTCGCTGAACCCTCAGTCTTAGAAGCACTCCCTTCCCACTTCAATCTTTTTTGTCCATCTCCAACCACCTCTTATTATTTTATTAATAGCATCTGCCAGGAACAACCTAAGCTTGGGGTGTTTCTCTAAGGCTGTTATATTGAAAAATAAAATTATGAAAGTAGTTATACTTCTTTTTTGATATATTTTTTTGGACCCAGACTACCTCATATGTGCTTCCTTTTCCAACCACCTAATGTATGAACTAGATTTGCCTTTTTTTTTCTATTTAGACTAAACAATCTAGGAATGGAGAACTTTAAGAAACTGAGTTTCTTCCCCAGTTTAATTATGTTTATAGAGAAGGGAAGGGAGCCTCTTATTTATCATTTATTTAAAGAAAAAACACCTAATGGTTAATTTAATAAAATTGGTGGACTCAGATAATAGGTTTTAAAAGACTATCTCAGTCCCCCAAACAGAGCAATGGTATTGGTGCTTCACACATTCCACACTTAGCACACTTCCGGGTAGGAGACTCACCAGCAAAAATAGACTCAGCAGGACTTCGTATAATGTGAGTAATGGCACTCCTTGATCTGCTGGCATCGTGGTTAAAAGAAAAAAGAACTTCCACCTTCTCTCAGCCACAGACTG
Organism: Mormoops blainvillei; assembly: GCA_004026545.1. NCBI lineage: Eukaryota > Metazoa > Chordata > Mammalia > Chiroptera > Mormoopidae > Mormoops > Mormoops blainvillei. Next base: position 22,885 of record PVJD01010986.1, read on the forward strand.
AAAGTTTGCAAAATTTCCAGCTATTGCTGGCACTGAGTTCAAGGACTAAGGCAGATTCTCTAACCTGATACTCTGTTCCCCACAGTGCAGAATAATATCAAGCAGTTTACAACCTCAAATTACTGTTAAGAATTTTGAGAAGTAACTATTTAATGTGTATCAGCTTCTTTGGAGCTTTGTTTCAAATGTGTAGAGGTGCTGTTTCTATAAATATTTTTGTTTAGCTGATGTACTTAACAAGGAAGACGTCATAGCAAAACTAAAGGTGTTGATCCTATGCATACGTAGTAGAATTACATGAGTATATCTGCTAAAAGTACAAAGATTTTACCCTGCCTATTTATAGAGTGATTTCATTCACCTATAATTTTGTAGGTGGGTCTGTTTTACAGCACAAAATTATCTAGTTTATTACCGACTTGAGCAAGTTGTACATGTGTATGCCATGTATATCACTACATCTATCTATCTATCTATCTATCTATCTATCTATCTATCATCTATCTATCTATCTATCATCTATCTATCTATCTATCTATCATCTATCTACCAATCTACCAGAAATGTCCCTCTTTAAGGAGCACAGATCCTTTAAATAGTACTCTGATTGGAATCTAATTAATATTTATAATCAGAGCTCCCTGGGAGATTTAGTAGACAATACCAAAAGTAGGTCACCAGCATCTAAGTCGGCCTTATCCCCTCTTCACAATCCCTGTCAAATGTCTCTGCTTTCGTTACTTAATAGAGTCCTTTATTTGTTTTTACTTGTTTTGCTTAGCTCTGAATTCCTACTGAAATGTGCAAAGCAAGGCCCAGGAAGGGATCTCTTCAGTGAAGCTAACCTGGGTTGTTCCCCTGTAGCCATTCCAGTTAGGCTTATAGAATAGGCTTATAGGTTGTACTAAAATGGCATGCTGATAATGTTTACAGCTATTTCTCTGAAAATATAAAAAATAACTGTTTTGTAGCTTTTGACAATTCATGGTGTAAATATTCCACTGTGGCTGATTTCAAGCTATGGGAGCAGAATCGAAGGCTTAAAGCCACAGGGAAGAAGTAGATAGCACGCTTGTTCCTAATCAGGAAAAATGTATTAAAAATGACAGGCTAATTTACCCTTTATTCATTATCACCTATGATTAGACAATAACAGCTATAGGCTTTCTTTTTTTTAAGTATGTTTTTATAGGCTAGAAAACTTTGATCCCTGAAATATTCTTATCCTGCAACCCAGTGGCATAGGCATGGACATGATTCATATAATCCACCTTTGATGTCTTTTACCAAACACCTTGATTATATCTAAAATTGAATTTGAGGTGGGGTCTAACAATAGATAGTAAAAACATGAAAATAAACATAAAAGGCCTAAAGGAATATCCTATTTCTGTGTCCTAGCTTAGAAACAATTTTATGAATGTGACTTGAAAAAATACTTGACAGGTTTTATTTGAAATATTGATTTTCTACAATGTGGAAGCTAAGCATATTGAACTAGATGACTAGTGCGAGCAGAGGAAGGCAATGGTGAATGAACACTCACAGGGAGAATGGTATCTAAGAAGGTGAGAGACACCTATGATTTTTCACAGAGGTTTTGACCTGTAACTGTGGCACATGACATAGAATTCCCACTTGAATGTCATGGCTTCATGCTCAGTGCTCATTTCTGGCAATGTCTTATGAATAGTTGAATTCTTCTCCAGAGTTAGGCTTCTAGATTCTCATTATCCTTAGTGTTATAGTAGTGGAAGAAAAGGCAGAAGTGTCTTACAGTAGTCTTGATAATAAGAAAATGAGGAATAAAAGTTTGCATGCACTTTTTTAAGCTTTAAAAAATCACAAAAATTCTATGTAAAGACACACATGAATAAGTTAGCATTATTTGGGAATTAAAACTCAAGAACTGACTATATTAGAATTTCATATCTCAGTTTTACAGTTTATGACTATTACTCTACAGTTAAAAGTTAGCCATTTTAAATTATTAACAAGCCTTGCTGTATTCATGCAGTGGGGAGGACAGAGGAAGAGGAGAAGAGAAGGGGACAGACAGAGAAGAGAGGAGAAGAGAAGAGAAGGGAAGGGAAGGGAAGCGAAGGGAAGGGAAGAGGGAAGAGAGAAAGGGGAAGAGAGAGGGAGCATATGGTTGTCATTTTCTTTTAGAAGTAGGTATGAGTCAATGCAAATACTTTTGTGACCATAATGAGATATTCGGAGTATATGCACCTTATGTAAAAGATAAATATTGTAATTATGTCCTCAAAATATTAAGGCAGATCGTCCCTGGTTATTTTATCCATTTGATGAATCAGCGAGAACAGTTTTTGAAGTAGAAACACACTTTTAAATCAGAACAGCACAAATTACAGTGATAAAGGGGGAAAACTCTGAAAAAGTGCTGGCTATAAGGGGAGCTATTATATATCAAACATTATTCTTTGATAGACTATTTACACATTTTGTATCATTTAATCCTCACAACAACCCAGAGAAACAAATTATATTAACCCTGCTCTCATAAAATTAATTTGAAGCTCCAGGAGGTGAAACTACTCACCCAACATTCACTGGTATCCAGTAGGGAAGCTGGGATTTGCCCAAGTGATATTTTACTCTCAAACTTGTGTTGTTTCCATTTCTTACAGATGGGCATTAGCCCTCCTTCAGATCTGTTAAGGGGTTCCACTGCTGAACATATATTTTTAAGAAGCCAGCACCAAGTCACTGCTTCTGATGCTTTGGGGGAGTTCATCATTTAAATGAGGTAGTGATAAAAATTGAAATAGATTGAAAAAATAAGTGCATTCATGGAGGATTTATTTATAATAAATCATTGAGGGACATTAGGGTATTCCACAAGGCTGTTCCCATGCTCCACCTTGCTTCCATATGAATGATCACTTCTTCCTCTAGCACAGGGCCGGTATTTGAGACTACATACACCACTTGGTGGAACCCAGATCTGTATGGATGTGGGAATTAATTCTTTGGTTTACAAGGTGATGGCCCTGAAAGAAATGAAAGAGTTGGGGGAGCAAAGCAATCATGAAAGGGTGCTGTATGAAAGGTGGTGCAATAATCAGGGCTGGACAGAAGGGTGTAAGAACTTTTGACCAGGGAAACTTCTCCTTGATAGTCTGATGTGGCAAATGCCAACAGCATGGCAAAGTGACTCTGCCATTACAGAAGATAAAAGGCGGTGAAAGTGCAATTGCTTTACCTCTTTTTTTGTTCGTCTTCCTTTATTCAACTCGTGTGTTGATTTTGTGATAGCTGACCCTCAAGTCCATAGTAACCTTTGGCTTATAATCTTAGGCTATACTTTGGGAGATCAAACACTTCAGTGTTTGTTTTAAGAATGTTGCTAAAGTCTATTTAAACTTCCTTTTGTTCTACCAGAACCACATCATATTTGGACTGAGTTTGCGAGTCAATGCTGATTCTTAGGTGGCCAGTTAAAAGATGTGATTGTAAATATCTGTGGTGCCTGCCATAGCACAACATAAGGTCTCGGAAAGAAACAGAGAGAGGGAGGGAGGAAGGAGGGAAGAGAGCAAGGGCGGGAGGGAGGGTGACAGGACTCTCCTGACAGGCAAAAACCCAACAGTTTCATGCAGACAGGTATGGTTGCTCTTGCTACAATAGCAACCAATCTCATTTGACAGCTGTATAGAAATGTGGAGCAGAAACACCTCTCATTCTCATTTCCTCTCTCAGTGTTGTGCTAGAGATGATGTAGGGGGAATAATGGGATTCTGAAAAGACAATTTTGATTACTTGTAAGTAGGTTGTTACAACTCCTTTGCAATAAAAACAGAAAGCAAAGCACTTATTTTTCTTATTTCCTTACCAACTTACCTAAAATTTAAAAACACCTGAGTTGTGACTATATCTGGGGTGACTTAAATATATTGTTGGTGTATATGTAAATTGGAAACATTTTTAGAGGATCAATGATCAAATTTTAAAATCAGGCATACCATTTATTTTCTAGGAGTTTATTTTCAGCAATTTATTTTCTAGGAGTTTATCTCTAAAAAGGTAATCAGCAATATGTAGAGAGATTTATTTATATATGCATTCAATACAAATCCCAAAGAAAAACAACCAAGCAAGCAAAAGTAGTTATATAAATGTTTGGCAATAAGGAATTAGTTAAATAAATTATGTATAGTCCTAGCCTGAATAACTCTGCAATCAATGAAAAGGAGGTGATAGAAAAATATTTAACAGCATGGGAAATATTGCAATATGTTGTTAATTTTTTTTTTTACAAAAGCTAAAAAAATGCTGGTGTCAGCAACATGTTCAAATATATATACACACATATACACATATATGTTTATACATATTCATACATATATACCTGGAGGTATATAATAGTCACTTAAATTCATATCAAATAATAAAGAAGCTATCACCTTGATTCTGGTGAGATTATGGGAGGGTTTAATTCAACCTTTGTGCTTTTCTATTTTTATTAACTTTAATTATAAAAAGAACTCAGAATGTTGCTTTGAAATTTCTTTTTGGTGCTTTCCATTTTATTCTTAAATATTTATACACACCTTTTATAACAGGTGGGTTTTCTTTAACCCTAAATAAAGAAATTAGGTGGAATATTTTTGAAGGGGAATCCTGGGTATTTAATAAGTGTAAATGTCATTTACCTAATAACTCTGTGTCTTAAGTAATGAGAATTTTCTAAATTGCCTTTGCTAATGTAACTATTAAAACCCTAATGCTTTACAGTGCCAATAATATTATTGTTCTCTGGCTACCTTATGGCAAATTCATGTTCTGCCTCTCCCACAGTGAAGGAGGCCGCTTTCTCTGGCACAGTATATGATTTTGGAATAACTCCTTCAAGTAGGGAGCAAAGGAAAACTCTAGAAACTGGGCAGGATTACTGCCTGATGCAATATGGAATAAAATAGTCAAAGGTAGGCTACATGTAACAAAAAATAATGAGTTCTCTATACTTTTAAAAACTGATCTAGCAAAATTATCTTCTCCACAGTACTACCACTGAACTTTTTCTTTTTTAAAAATATACTTTCCAACTTTAAATATATTAGCTGGAACGGACATAAATCCACAGATTTCAGGAACCTTTTAGCCTGATTTGTTTCATGCCATGCTGGGTAACAAATAATTGGGTAGGAGGGATTGATATATAAGATACTATTATAGAAAAGGATCAAAGCCCAAACTAAAGGGTAGGGAGAGTCATATGAGTCCCTGGGTATGTATATCTGACTGTGTGGGAGGTAGAGAAGGTTGAGAGATGATGAGTCATCGACTACAGCTGCAGGTACTACAGTTTTTCTTCTGGCCAATCCTGAACGAACAGGCCTTACGCAGTAAAAGTTTGCATAAGTCTCTCTGGTCAATAAATGTGTAAATGTCAGTCTGTATGAAGAATTTCTCAGCTCACAACAAAAGTGCTCAGTCCTAACTCAGTGAACTGTCATCATTTATTAATATTCATTTTCTAAGCATAATGTGGGTAACTTAAATTGAATTATTTTTTGGTTCCTGTGTGAGAACCGTAGTAATCTATAACAAATAGACCACAGAGTGTAATCACTTCTGCAACGTGCCATCAATTTCAGACAGGTTCTTCAGGCATTTGGGTCAGAGATTCATTGAAAGAATGGTTTAGCTGATATATAACCTGGCATTACCTCATTCCAAATTGTGTATGAATAAGGATTATAAAGAAAGATTTGCTAGTTTGCTGGAACGTAGACTCTATTTTATGGAACTTAAATTTCCTGGTGTAATATAATACCTTTGCTTTGTATTATAGTACCATTCCTTATTAGATAAGTGTACTTCGTTTAAAATAGTGTATAAAGTCCAAACCGTATTTGACTAAGAAGGCTTGTCATGCACATTATTTAAACAAACATTTTTATATAGCTATATAAGTATGAAAAAAGAAGACACAAGAAAGAATTAGATGAAGTCATATTTCACTATTTTAATCAATTCTTATGTGACCAACGCCCAGGCTCCTTCCTCTAGCATCCTTTTGCTCCCCAATTAAGCTTTCCAATGAATTTTCCATTAACTTTTCTTTCCAGTTTCATTCAGAATTATATTTTATTTTGTTGTGCTTCTATTTAAATAACAAAAATACATGAAACTTTCAAATTATAAGTATTAACTTTGAGAACTTTTCTGTTTCCTTGTACCACTGTTCTCTTCAACTTTTCCTGTCACTTTTCTCCCTCATTCTGTCATTTTTATCTTCTCTCTTCTATCCTGACCGTGCTGCTTTCTTTTCTCATCTCTTCTTTTCCCTCTTCCTCCTCATCCTCATCCTTCCTTTTCTCTCTCTTCCTCCAACTCCCCCTTTTCCTCTTCTTCTTTCTTTCTCTCCCTCTGCCTCCCCCCCATCTCTCCCTTTCTTTTCTGTTCTTACGTTTAAAGGCTAGAAATTAGTATTGTCCTCATGCTGATTAAAGTAGATTTTATACTGTTTCTTTTTAATAATGTTAACTGGCATTTATTGAATGCTTACTTTGTATTTCATCATATCTTCCCAGTTCCAGAAGGTAGGTTCTCTTATTGTACCCATGTTACAATTTGTGGCTTAGCTAAATTAGCAGTTTTCCTGTGGCCACAAAGCTAGGAGATATTTTATCTCAAGATGAACACTCTTCTGTCTGAGTCCAGAGTCCATGCACTCAGAGGTGGATGTAACGGCGGGCGCAGTGGGCACGTGCCCTGGGCCCCAACTTCTGAAGGCATGTATTATTTTCCCTGTCTCTTTTTTTAAGGGGCCCAATATTTTCTTCTGCCCCCCGGGCCTCAACAGACTTTAATCCACCTCTGCATGCACTTCGTCATTATTGAGTGCTTTCTCCACTTTGAATCAAAATTCCCTGTGATGAGGTCCCTTCCTTCTACTTGGTTCTAGCTCCTTGCAGATCTGCTATAATTTAGAAAGCCATGTGTCCTGCTCCCCCAGCATCACTTTCCCCGTCTTCTACCTATTCAGCATCTTTGTTCTTATGTTTGCGGAAGTTTGTAGGACAAATCAGATATATGGATAGGGGATGTCTTGTTCTTATTTTATAGTTAGGAAAATGGAGGCACGGGGTTGACAGAAGAAAGCTCAGCCAATCACAGACTATTTTTTTTTAAAGAAAGTATGTGATGTGTTCTTTATAGTTTTGTTATTTCCATCATCTTTGAAAGTGAATATGCAACAGTAACATTCTGTAAGAGCCTATAAAAAGCAGAAAAACCACCCTTATATGGATCAGGCCAGAATATATAATTTTGCCCCTGATCCTTGATTTATAAAATATTTAAAGATTTGACACCTGTTATTTGACAATAACAGTTCTAACAATCACCATCTTACTTTATCCTCACAGCACGGTAATTATAGCAGGAATTTATGTACCCTTTTAATATTTTAGGAAACATAAATACCCAGATATGTTAAGTGATTTAATAAAAGTGAAAATTCTATATCTAAGTACCTTCTTCATGCTTTGCACAGAGCTAGAGACTTCACCTATTTTACCTTTAGGCACTTTATCTGCCATTCAATTCTAAATGGTAGCTTTGCTGGGTAGAGTAATTTAGGTGTAGGTCTTTGTTATTCATCACTTTGAATACTTCTTGCCAATTCCTTCTTAGCCTGAAAAGCTAAGCCTTCTTTTGAGAAATCAACTGACAGTCTTATGGGAACTCCCCTGTAGATAACTAACTTCTTTTCTCTTGCTGCTTTTAAGATTCTCTCTTTATCTTTAACCTTTGGCATTTTAATTATGATGTGTCCTGGAGTGGGCCCCTTTGCATCCATCTTGTTTGAGACTCTACTCTCTGTGCTTCCTGGACTTGTATGTCTATTTCCTTCACCAAATTCAGGAAATTTTCTTTTATTATTTTTTCAAACAGTTTTCCTAGTTCTTGCTCTTTGTCTTTCCCTCTGACACCCCTGTGATGAAATGTTAGGAAGTTTGAAGTTGGCCCAGAGGCTTCTTCCACTATCCTTGATTTTTTGGATTCTTTTTTCTTCTTGCCATACTGATTGGCTGTCTTTTTCTTTCTTATGTTCCAAATCATTGATTTGATTCTTGGCTTCACCCACTCCACTGTTGGTTCCCTGTAGATTGTTCTTTATTTCAGCTAGTATATCCTTCATTTCTGCCTGGATCTTTTTCATGCCGTTGAAGTACCCACTGAGTTCCTTGAGCATCATTATAATCAGTGTTTTGAACTCTGCATCTAACAGATTGATTATCTCCATTTTGTTTAGCTCTTTTTCTGAAGTTTTGATCTGTTCTTTCATTTGGGTCATGTTTCTTTGTGTCCTCATTTTGTCACCCTCCTTGTGTAGTTTCTATGTATTAGGTAGAGCTGCTTTGGCTCCGTGTCTTGGTAGTGTGGCCTAATGTAGTAGGTGTCCTACAGGGTCCAGTGGTACAGCCCCCGTTAACTCTCAAGCTGTGTACTCCAACTGTGCCCTTCCTGTGGGTTGAGTACTCCCTCCTCTTCTAGATGAGTCTTGATTATTGTCAGTAGGTCAATGGGAGGGATTTACCCAGTCCAGACAGCTGATAGGACTGGCTGTGACCCCTGGCCAGCAACCACCTCCCTCTGTGCCTTGTGAAGGTATTTGGGTGGTGTTTTGATGTACTCTGTAACTGTCTACTGGGTGTGCAGACTCTGGGTTTTCCTGGGTGGTGCAGCCCAAGGTCAACCTCTACCTTGTTCTGTTCGGAGCCCCTTGGCATAAGCTATAAAGTGATCTGTAGATGGCTGCTTCTAGTGCTGGGCCTGGGGCCACTCAGCAAGAGGGAGGTGGACTGGGGTCACCTGTTGCTTGTTTGAGGGGATTTAGGAAGGTCTGAAACCTGTGCTTAACTCAGCCATTCATATGGGAAAGCAACTGTTACCAGCTTGGGTGGGCCCATAATTGGATGGCTGGGAGCCTTATGTAATTATCAGAGCAGGGCTTACCATGTGAACCAAGTGGATGGAGATTCAGCCCCGGCATTGTAGCTCTGTGTTGGGGAGGGCTCAGCAAAGGTACCATGGCTGCTGTCTGCAGGCCTTTCTGGGAGGAAGCTGTCCCCCAGATCTTGCCCTGATGCCAGACGCTTTTGTTCCTCCCCATATGCCACGGGTGCCCTTCATGCTGCTGCTGTGGTGCTGGAGCCCAGAGGGAGTGAGTCTGAGTAAGTACCTGTGTGGTACAGGCCCTTTAATAGGAGAGGTCTGAGAATCCTGTCAACCCACCAATTCAACCCCCACTGGTTTTTACAGCCCAAAGTTATGGAGACTTATCTTCCTGGCACTGGAACCATGGGCTGGGTGGTCTGGTATGGGGCCAGGATCCCTTGCTCTTGAGATATTCCTCCATTTTATATCCACCACACATGGGTTTAGGGACCAACCAGTTCCAAGTTTCCATGTCTCCACATCTCTACGTCCCTGGCCCTCCATCTCTCCTATCAGCCTTGATGAATGCAGTTTCTTTAATCCCTTAGTTGTCAGACTTCCACATAGCTCGATTTTTTTTGGTGGTTCTGAGTGATGGTTGTTCTATAGTTTAGTTGTAATTTTGCTGTGGTTTTGTGAGGTGAGCCATGTTTACCTACACCTCCATCTTGCCTGGAAGTTCTGAATGTTTATGCTCTTAAAAAAAAAAAAAACTTTAAAATCCATGAAGCAAAAACTGGTAGAATTGAAACAAGAAATAGATGAATCCACAATATGACCATGAAGACTTCAATACTTCCTTCTTAGTATTTGAAGAAACAAGTTCACAGTAAGTTAGCAAGTACAAAGCACTGAACAACAGCATCAGCCAGTTAGGTCCGCTTGATGGGCGCAGGGCAATCCACCTACCAGCAGTAGGGTATCCATGTCTTTGGTGTGTTCATCAGTCATCAAGATAGAGCATAGCCTACATCATAAAACAAACCTTAACAAATGTAAAAGAATTGATTCATACAAAGTATATTCTTTGACAAGATTGTAATTAAACTAGAAACTAATTACAGAACAATATTTGGAAAAATCACAAATGGAAACATTCATATAAGTAATCATGGGATCAAAGATGAAACCTCAAGGGAAATTAGAAAATAATTTTACCAGAAGTAAATTATAAATGTAGTATATGAAAATGTATGGAAGGAAAGTATATCAGTACTCTGAAGGAAATTTATATCATTAAATACTTATAGAAGAGAAGAAATTCTCAAATCAACAATTTAAGTTTCTACCTTAAGAAATTAGAAATTAAAGAGCAATACTAACTGAAAGGAACCAGAAAGAATTGAATAATAAAGGTAAGGTCAGAAATAAATAGAAAACCAGCAAAAAATAAAGGGAAAAATTAATGAAATAAAAAACTTTTTCTTAGAAGAGATCAGTAAAATTGATAAACCTCTAGCTGGAATGATCAAGTGAAAACGAGAAAAGACAAAAATTATCACTGTTAGCAATGAAAGAGGAGATATCATTACAGACATTAAAATGCTAATAAGGAAATGCCAAAAACAACTCTATGCACATACATGCTACGGTGTAGGTGAAGTGGGTCAATTCTTTGAAAGCCACCATAGAAGAAGTAGATAATATGCATGGACCTATGACTACTAGAGAAATTGAGTTTGTAGCTCAATTTTTCCAAAAAAAGATATTGCAGTCTTAGATGATTTCAATGGTGAATTCTACCAAACTTTTGAAGAAGGAATACCACCAATTCTACACAATATCTTCCAATAAGTAAGAGAGAATACTTTTAGACTCATTTTATGAGGGTAGAATTACCTTGATGCCAGAAGACAGTACAAGAAAAGAAAATGAGACCAGTTTACCTCACAAAGATAGCCACAAAAACTTCAACAAAATGTTAGCAATTCAAATCTAGCTACATGTAAAATAATATATAGTGACCATTTTCCCAGAATGCAAGACTAGTTCAACACTTGAAAAACAATTAATATAACCCACCATATTAATAGGCTAAAAAGGTAAAACACATGTTTATAACTTTAACATGTATTTATGAAAAAAAGCTCTGAGGAAACTAGGAAAAGAAGGGAACTTACTTAAATTAAAGAAGGGACCTTTAAAAAAAAAACCTTTAGTTAACATCATACTTAATGATGGAAGACAAAATTATTTTTCCCTAAGATTTTGAACAAGGCAGGTGACTACTCTCTCCATGCCTATTTAGCACTGTATTTACAAGTTTTAGCCAGTGCATTAGGAAAAGAAAACAATTTAAACATACATATACATTGGAAAGAAAAATTACAAGAAGTAAATTATATTGTCCCTGTTTTCAGATATGATGATCTACATAGAAAATTCCAAAGAATCCATAATGAAGCTCCTGGAACTAATAATTGAGTTTAACAAATTCTTATTATATAATTTCAACATATAAAATCCATCCTATTTCTATATGTTATCAATGAATAATTAACCATTTTAATTAAAAATATATTTTATGATTACTCCAAATAGGGAAATACCTAAGTATAAATCTAACAAAATATGCAAAATCTGTATGCCAAAATCTATAGAACTCTGATTTTTAAAAAGAAAATAAAACAAACCATCTTAATAAAGTAAGAGACATGCAGGTCTTAAGATACCAATTCTTCCCATATTGATGTATAGATTTAGTGCAATACAAATTCAAATACCAGTGTGATTTTTTGCATATTTAGGTAAGCCAATTTTAACATATTTGTGAAAAGAACTAGAGAGAGCAAAACAAGTTTGTAAAAGAAGAATATCATTTTAAAATGTATTATAAAGTTATCAAGACAACATAATATTAATCACACTAATGAAGACGCTGTGATACTGGAAAGGAATAGATACATAAATGTCATAGAATAGAGTCCAAAAATATACCCAATGTGGTCAATTTATTCTTTACAAAGTTTTAAAGACAATTCAGTGGAGAAAGGATAGTCTTTTCAGTAAATGGCATTGAAATAATTGGGAATCCATTTGCAAAAAAAGAAAAAAAACAAAACCAAAAACACTGTGACCTCTTCCTTACACCATACAAAATTTACCCCAAATAATTTATAGATGTGTCTTAAAATGTGGAACTTCAAAACTTTTAAAACATAGGAGAAAATCTTTTTCACCTTGAGCTAATTAACATTTTTATTGCTGACACCAAAAGCATGATCTATAAAATGGGAAAAAAAACTTGGAAAATTAGACTTTTTCAATCTTTTAAAAAATCCTTTATAAAAGTCCTTGAAGAGAATAAAAGATAACTATAGACTGGGAGAAAATAATTGTAAATTGCATATTTGATAAAGGTCTTATATTTAAAAATTATATTTTAAAACCTCCCAAATCTTAAAATAATTAGAAAAGAAACAACACAATTTAAAAATGGGTCAACAGTCTAAACAGACACTTTACTGAAGAAGACATGGATGGCAAATGAGCACATGAAAAGATATTTAAACTCATTAACTATTAGTGAAATGCAAAATACATAAACTACTACATATGTATTATAATATATTTCCATAGCAGTACCCACTGTACATTTTTTAGCTAACTTATTTTAATGTAGAGATAAGAATACCACTGAAGTTAGTGATATGCTTGACTAGTAAAATACACTGAATTTTACAGTGATGTTTTAGACCTTTGAGACTCCATCAGAAAACCTTGCATCTTCTTTTTGGGCCTTTTGGAACACTTACTCTTATAATGGTGTTTCTGGGAGAAACCAGCTGTTATGTAAGTTGTAAGGGTACCTTGAGTCCACCTGTGTGGTTAGAGAGCAATGCTGATCAACCCCAAAAGTTAGGGCTACCCTAGCCCAGATGTTGGACATGTGGGTGAAGGGGTTATTTTACATGTATCAGCTCAACAGACTCTACATAGGAAAGAATCAAGACCCCAGGCATCTGTTCACAATTGAGCTGTCCCAGTAGTCTCTAGCTCTCCTAACCACACGCCCACCTGAAACCTCAGGTATTACGTAGCTCAGGTATTATGTAGGAATTAATTTATTATTTATTGGATGGGGAGTGAGGTTCCTTTTTTTTTTAATTGTTAAGCAAACATTTATTGAGCAATAATTATGTGCCAGATATTGTACTATTTTGTATTGTCATCTCCATCAATCTGTACAACCCTATAAAATAGTTACTATTATCATTGTATTATTATGATTATTATTATTTTATAAATGAGCAACTGTGATATAAATAGAATATATGTTTTGTCCAAGATTATTTATTTGGTAGATCGATTACTTTTGCCAAACACGGTATTCCTAATTCCCTCCCTAATGGAAGTTTATGCATTTCTGCTCTGATGAACTCAGGAGTGGCCATTAGCAATGTGGGTGACATTCCTAGGAAGAAGCTGCAAGAGGTAGGTTATGGTTTGCCATGTGTTTTTTACCTTCGTCTCAGTGACTGGCAGTATTCCAAATACGGGCTGCTCCACTGCCCTGATTCCAGAGTGATGGCAATGCAAAATAGATCCACGATGAGTCTTGTAATGTGGGTGAGACCACTGTGATTTTCACGATCACTATCACTGTAGCAAAACCCAGGCTATCCTCACTGATACTTTCACACAGCTAATAGATAGCAGAGTTGGGACTTCATCTACTTATCAGTATGTTTTCTTTCCAGAATCTCAAATAGTGCACTAAAAGAAACTTAATTTGAAAAACAGTAGACTATACATAATATACTTTTTTGAGAAGGCATACCTCCCATGTCCAACTACAATCATTATTTCAATTTTGTATATAAGAAAATTTCAGAATAAGACTCTATGTAAAATTACAAATGTTGTTTTTTAGTTGGATGGAGTTGTTTTCCTCCATCCTATGAAATAAGAAGATGGATAAAGTTTCCAAACTGAATGATCAGGATGTGAAATCTTATACATATATACACAAATAAACTTATGGATAAGGTAAAAGAGATTTGAAATTTAAATTACATCAGAAAATTCAGATTCTTTTATCCAACAAATCTATTGTTGTATTTATTGTTTTAAGTTACTGGGATGCAAAGAAAGATAGACTGAATTCATGCTTTCCAGAGAATCATGTTAAGGATTCATTGTGGGGAGGAGGGACAAACAGACGGTGAATAATTAGAGGGATATGGTTAAGTGATATAATACATTTATGACCAGTGTGCCATGGGAACATCTAGGAAGGAGTATTTAACATTTATGAGGAGGTTGAGGAAAGCTTCCTCTGATATGAAGAGTTCCTCATACATCAGGACAAAGGGCATTTGGGGCAACAATAATTTAACATGCATATCCCTGGCAATGAGAAAAGCCTGGACCTTTCTGGGAATAAGTACTTCAGAATTGTGAGGGCAGGGCTTCTGTCAAGGAGTGGTAGGCAATGAGCCACAAACCACAGCTAATAGGCAGCACTAAAGGAACTGCCATCTGAATCAAAGCTAGCTCATCATTTCCCTGGGTCTCTGAGTCATCAGACTGTGTAGATGTGTTGTCTTATTCAGTGTAATAAAAGCCTTTGTTTGCTAGAGGGAAGTGATGGCATGAACCAGAACCAACTGCTCTGTTATGACAGGCTTTTGCTGGAGAGGATGAGGCAGGCTTTATATTGTTGACACAACATTAAGAGCGCTTGTTTTACTTTTTTTAAAAAAATAGGCATATAAAATATGCAAAAATGCTATTTTTAAAGGAGTAAAATTCAAAGTAATCAATGTATAATTGGAAGGTAATTAGCTTGTTTGGGGAAGGAAAAGTTTTTTCAACAAATGGTACTAAATAACTGAATATCCATAATAAAAGAAAAAAAAAACCCTTGATCTTTGTCTTACTCTATAACCCAAAATAAGTAAAAAATGAGTCATATACATATGATCCTATAACTAAAATTATAGAGCTTTTGGAGGAAAACATGGAGGAATCTTTTTGATTCAGTGATAAACAAAGGTTACTTGTGTCACAGGAAAACAATAACCATAAAAGAAAAAAATGATGAAGTAGACTTCACTGAAATTTAAAGCTTCTGATTATTAACAGGCACCATAAGGAAAATAAACAGTCTTAGGCTAGGAAAAATATTTGCATGACATATACCTGACAAAGGACTGACTCCAAAGATGTATAAAGTACTCTTACAACTCAGTAATTAGAATGCAAATAACCCAATTAAAAAAGAGACAACATATTTGGGCAGACACTTCATAAAAAGAAATTACAGGAACAGTAATGAACACAACAAAAAATGATCAACATGATTAGTCATCAGGTTAAATTCAAACTAAAACCACAAAAAATACCATTATATACTTACCGAGATGTCGAGAATTTTAAACATGGAGAAACTGAATGTTGGCAAGATTGTGGAACAAGTGGAGCACTGCTGGTTGGAATAGAACTGATTTTGGAAAAGTTCTGGAAGTTACTTATGAATCTAAATATGCACCTACAGTTTGACCCTGTAGTTTTAATATTGAGTATTTATCCAAGAGAATAAAAACATATGTCCACAGAAAGACTTCTTTAAGAAAGTTCTCAGTAGTTTTATTCTTAATAGTAAACATTGGAATAGTTCAAGTATCCATCAGTAAGAGAATGGATAAACAAACCATGGAATATCCATACATTGGAATACTATTTATCAGAAAAAAAGGAATGAAATACTGATATACGCAAAAATATGGATGAATTTCAAAAACATGTTGAGTTAAAAAAACAGACACAAGAGTATAGACTATATGAATTTATTTCCATTAAGTTCTAGAATGCAAAAAAACATGAGAACAATCGTTACTTCATGTGAGATGGAAGATTGAATGGGAAGGAGTTTGGAAAATATTTCTGGGATGATGGTAATCTTTATTTTGGGTGGGTTTGGGTTACACAGATGTATACATTTGTCAAAAATTCAGTGAATGTACACTGAAGAATTGTGCATTACATGTATAATATTTTTATCACAAGAAAAAGCTAAACATTTATTAACTATATTTAATGATAGGCATGCTGAAGTACAAATGGTGGGAAGTGTAGTACTCACAACTCACTTTGACCTGCATCAAAAATTAAGGTGAATTGATGGACGGATAGAAAGATGGATAAATGGAAAGATACATCATAAAGCAACTATTCTAAAATATTACTGATAGAGCCTGGGTGGTGAATATATAAGCGTTCACTGTAATGTGTTTTCAATTTTGCTCTATGTTGAGAATTTTCATGATAATGCAGAAAATGTTAATGTCTCTCATTTTTCCAGCATATGCTAGGTTTGGAATAATAATTTAGTTTCACGTTTTTAAGGCAGACAACCTTAGAGCAGTATCCACCCACTTACCCTTCCTTCCATTAAAGCAGACATGAAGTCACAGAGTGGGTGGCTATTGTTATGACTAGTTAATAAGTAGCCTCTTGCCACTCCCATTGTAGCACACTGTTTCAGAGCTCATGGTTAGCAGTAACCAAAGCACAAGTCCCCACTGGACCACAGGCTATAAGTGGGGAGAGGGTTTTCATGAAAAGACTGGCATGTCCAATGTAATAGAAATCTTACAGATCTATTAGAGTGCTTTTAACCTGAAAAAAAAAATTAGTTAAATTCTCCTAATGTGTCCTATTCATACCCTTATTTCCCAAGTAATAAGTTGCATGAACAATTTATTAGAAAGCTGTCGAGTATAATTCATGGATTTTTCCCCACTCCACTAATTTCTGCATTCACAAACTTCTGTATCTCAGGAAGATTAGCAACTACCTAGTGATACAAGCCAGAAAACTAAGAGTAATTCCTGGTTGTCCAATTTCTCCTACTCTAAGTATTAAGCCCATCATCAAACCTTGTTAATTCACGTTCTCACATTCTTCCATTTTGTTCTATCTTTACTGTCTTCGCCTTCGTTCCAGACCATCATCTTTTACTTGAACTACTGCATGAGTCTCTTTAGGTGTCTTTTCATTTTCTCTTTCTCCCCATTCCCGTCCATTACACACCTTTATAGCAGCAGTGATTTTTCTTATAATGTAACTGCATTATGTCACTACCGTGCTTAACAATCTTTCTTTTCTCCTGTGCTTGGTCTTAATTCACACTCTGTGAAACTATAGGGATGTGACTTACAGCATTCATCTACGCTCTCTAAAGCCATGCCATCCCACTGGAGCCATTGCAAGCACGGCGCGCTCTGCTCTGGGGCCTTTCACAGGCTGTCCTCCCCGTCTTCAGAATACTCTTCTCCAGTTCTGTGTGTCTGGTTCCTTCCATTCTTTAAGTTCTGGCATAAAATATCACCTCCTCAGGAGGACTCCCCTGACCATTGTATTTAAGTGTTTCCCAATTGTTTTTGAAACTGACAAGAACAGATACTACACTTGATCTCCAAAAGGCTGAGCGGTGAGGTGCTTCCCAATTTTTGATATCTCCTTTAGATGAATAAGATCTAGCTTCTCTTTAGGGATGTTCAAGTTTATCTTTTCATATTCTATTTTGGTAGTTTCCCCGATATTTTTGGAATTATTTTAGTAGTTATTGCAAGAGATCCAGAAAGCTTTATATAAGCTGGGAATTGCTTTTATATTGAGTCAGCTCTATTTTATGTCCACAGATGTTATTTTTCAGGAGTATATAGATGTTGCTACGATTAATAAAATAAAAATTTATTTAGGTGTATTCCTGGATTTCTATTATAATTTAATGTTGTTTTAATCAATCTAAAAAGCAAAGTAAAACCAAAGTAAAAAAGTAGTCATAGAGTTTTCTTTAACAAAAGAGCTTTTCATCCATAAAAAGTTATGAACTACTGCTAAATATTACTACAAATAAATTACAATTAATTCATTTTTCCAATGTATTTTACTTTTTTTACTAAGTTGGATAAATTTTTCTGTGTTTAGTACTAGAATGTTAGAAATTACAGAAATCCTTGAAATACTTCAGTTTAATTCCTTTATATTATAGAAGTGGAAACAATGAGTGAAAGCTTTAAAATATTTATCTGCCCTGATTAGTGCGGCTCAGTGGGTTAGGTGTCATCTTACAAAGCGAAAGGTCACTGGTTCAATTACCGGTCAGGCAAATGCCTAGGTTGTGGGTTCGGTCCCTGTCAGGGCGTGGGTGCATACAAGAGGCAACCATTTGATGTTTCTCTCTCACGTCAAAGTGTCTCTTCCTCTCTTTCTCCCTCCCTTCCTGTCCCTGTAAAAATAAATAAATAAATAAATTTTTAATAGACTATTTATCCAATCACACAAATAGTAGGAGAGTAGAATTAACAGACAGGTGGTATCTTGTCTTGTAGTCCAGTGTACTTTCCACCTCCCTCAACTCCCTTTTGACACACTGCTATTTCAGAGATAGGACCAGAGACCAGATTCCTTAGCCAAGTGTCAGTCCATTCATTGTCTTTTTCATTCCTTTCTGCCCCCTCTTTCTAATTTATTTGGGCCACAATCTCACTGTATCAAGTGTTTATTTTTTACTGGTTGTTAAAGAAATATTTAAACAGCTGCGTGTTAACATGAAAATGACCACACAAGGAGAATGGTTGCTAAGTGAAGGTAGTTTAACTCTCTACAAATAATCAAGTAATTGTACTGTGAGCTATAAAACAGGCACATAATCGTGTACCACCACCAAGGCATCCTTTCTACTCACATTTTTCTCATGGCCTCCTAGAGCAGCATAAAACTAGTTCCTTGATGCCAATGGCAACAAACTTAAAATCTGACTTGTAATAAATCTTGGTTCCCAGATGTTCCTATTGGCTATACTGTTACACAACTGACTTAATGGTATAGTTGGACATTAAATGCTTTCATAGATTTTTTTTGCTACAGTCAAATTGAAGTCAGCTTTAAGTAGGAGCATAAAAATCCTAAAACTCAGGTGGACCAGTATTCCATATGCTGGACTTAAATATACTATGAAGATATGTGTTCTATTGAGTTTAAGAGTTTCTCTATAAATCCACAGATGTAAGTAAAAACCCTCTCCATTTAAATTTATTTTCAGACCTAGTTAATCTCCTAAGGAATACCAGACACCGCAATTAGATAACTAGTGTATCTCTGGGCTGTAATATTATCGTTCTGCTTTTTTCTCTGTCGTTCTCAAGTGAATACTTGTGATTCACTTCACAAGATTTACTTCAGAACCTTGCAGAATGTAGATTTCTGGGCACCATCCTCAGAGACTGTGATTCAGGAGATATTGGGTTGAATTCAGTACTTTATACTTTTAGCAAGCTCCTTTAGGTGATTTTGAAGCAGGTGTTTGTAGGTCACACTTGGAGGAAACATTGTAAGCCCAGCAAGAACGATCATGTGGCACACAGACTTTCCTCGTCCACACATGCGTGAGGCCAGAGTGTCCAGAAACAGGGCGCTGACCTGGGAGAAGCACAGCCTTCCAAAAAGTCATGTGGTTGAGGAAATTCTCCCTGTGTTAGCAATAACTTAAAAAAGACCTAGACCAGTCCTGAAGTAAAGTATTCGCCTCTTTCTTCACAGATTTTGTGAACCAGAGATGAACCATAATGCTATTTTGCTTGACAAGAAGATAATAGTATCCCAAATTTGGTTCATGATATTTCTCATTCAGCCCATGCTTAAAAATGAGGCACAACCACATTTTTCCATAAAATAGATATTCAAGGCTACTTTTAAACATTATTTTTAAAGAGTCTTACATTTTCTGTATTGGTACCATAGTGTAATGATTCTAAACAGGAGGATAGAGCCTTATTTTTTACTAATGCTAAACAGAAGAGCTAGATTCTGTTGGGTAGTGGATTTTTGGCCTAACTTTGAAGCTAAGAAACAACTGTTTTGGGTTTTTTTTAGATTTTATTTATTTCTTTTTAGAGAGAGGAGGAGGGAGAGAGAGAGGGAGAGAAACACTGATGTATGAGAGAAACATCAATTGGTTGCCTCTCGCATGTCCCCAGCCTGGGACCTGGCCTGCAACCCAGGCATGTGCTCTGACTGAGAATGGAACCAGCAACCTTTTGCTTTGCAGGACAAAGTCCAATCCACTGAGCCACAGCAGTCAGGACTGAGAAACAACTTTTTAAAAGATAGCTCATGTTCCTTAAGTCAGTATCCCTAATGGACAAAGGACAGCTCTCCCTTTCTAATTTCCTAGTTAATCCTACAGGTGCCATATTTTCTGCCCACATAACTACTTGTGTTACTCTAAAATTATTGTAGTAGCCATTTGCAAATTATGTTCAGATGCAATACTTGTGTTTCATGACAAAATAAAATTCTACAGTAGGAGTCTTTTCTTAAACTTCAGAAAATAATATAGAAAATTAATTTATGGATTTTTCTTTTTAAAACCTATTTTATTGTATTTTTTCCATTACCACAGTCCCTTTATACCTCCTTCCCGCCCCTGCAATCACAAGTTTTTTGGAATCTTTAATGCCTGCCACCGCACAGCCAGTGTGAGGTTGCAGCTGAGGGGTCTGAACTTTTACCATCCCAAAATATGTTTGGGGGAGTGTTAATTTCAAGCTGGTTATTAAGAAACAAAAGACTCAGGAAGAAACTTTCACCTCCCACCCCCTTACCTGCCTCAAGGAATTTAGATAGAAAAACCTGCTTAAGGAAGGGAACATTACCTTAGCATCATAATATAAACTAAATGAGGCACACCCAGAAAAATCTAGAAAAGCCTGTTTGTTGAATTACCTTTTGTGTCCCATTGTCTTTGGGTGGCCCAGAAAGATTTTATTTACTGAGTTTATTCTTTCTCATTTACCTGTAAATTGCCTACTTTGCCTTTGAAATCCCAGACCTCTGCCCCCCTCAAGCCCAAAACTCCATTTCTTTTGTCCATAATGGTATATAATCCTCAAGTGGCCAATGTATCTTCAGATCCCACATTCTTATGGCACTTCCACCTGTATACCCATGATACATTTTGGACATATTTTTTCTGTTAATCTGGCTCATGTTAATTTTATTATTAGCCCAGCTAGAAGAACTTAGAAGGTTGGAAGAAAGTTAATTTTTCGTGCCTCCACATAACTCAGAATAAAACAATGTATTTGTTTAAACATATATAAATGTCCTGTGAAGTACTGCTAAAATATCCCTGATTTCCAGGTACTCTGCCTCTTGAATGAGTGAAACTACTGCTGTACTGATTTAATCTGTAATTATAAGAACGGGCCTGAATCATAATACAGTGCCTTTATATGAATATGCTGGGGGCTCACCTTCAAAATGAGGTCAGTCTTTGGCACTAACCCGGTAGGAATGGTTTATTCCAATGGGAAAATAGGACTGAGGTGGAGAGCTCTAGAGGGTGTTAAAAGGGGAATCTCCAATTCTCAGTCTTAACCTTGGAGGTGTCAAGATGTCTAGCTGGGCACTACTTAGGAGGTATCTAATTTCATTCCCTTAATGAGGAATCTGGGAGGTCAGATCAGCAGCTGTGATTTTAAAGTTCTAGGCCTGCACAGAGCTTGTCTCTACACTTGGATCTGCAGATGTGCTTATACACCAAATCAAAGTTCAACCCCATAATTAGACCACCTACTGGCAGATTACCGCAGATACAGAGTTACCTCACACCCCCCATGCACACATAAAGCAATTTGAATTAACTCATTTTGATTTAGCAGAATAAATATAGGAGGTAAAAGCCATTTTTTTCAAAAGCAATCCATTAGTATTTCATCAAAACAACCTGATCATTTATACATAATTTCTGATCATTCTTGTATTGATGGATTAAAAATGATTATTCACCATAGTGCTTATAGTTCTTTTCTGAAGCATGATTTATTTATTAAAAAGTTAAATAGCAATAAATGAAATGGCATAGGGAAAGATGTGATTAAGTATTAAACTCATGATTAAATGTGCGTGTTTGGGCAAATGATAAAACAATTTGGCAGTTAAATTTTGAATAATCTTATATTTTCCATCCTTGTTTTATTGTCTTTGTTGCCTACAGGTATTATATAGAAAACATTTCAAATTGCCTTTGGAGCAGATGGGATTGGGAAGGTGGAACAATGGTCTTTGTTCCATTGCCGGTATTTAGTGCTATTGAATGTGCCCGTGCTCTCAACAGAGCGTTATATCCTGTTGCTCCTGCCCCCTACGCCAAAGGCTGCTGCTTTTCAAATTAAAATTGGTTCTCAATAACCACCCTCAGGAAATCCCCCAAAAGGATTTTTGTAACTTCCTGCATCCTGAGTGCAATTTTACTTAGGATATCTTGAGAAAGGGAGAGTCCTTAATACCTCTTGTCCTGCCGGTCCTGACCCAGATAGGTTTGCTGCTTGTTGTCTAACAACATGACCTCATGAAAGCAAAATAATCTAAAACTGTGGTTAAACATGTAGCTAGTAATAGGTGTTCAGCCATTTCATTTTCACAACAACTGAGCTTTTCATGCATATGTACTTAAGTCTATTCATAAACTGACCAGACATGTCCATTTTTTTTAACCGGACACTCAAAGATGCTCAGAATTGATTAGCCAAAGCAATGTTATTTTAAGTGTCAAAACTACTGCGGGGAAACACTTGCAAAATTTTTGCTCAAGGGTTTAAGGAAACAAACTTCATTATGATAGCATGAGGCCAGAAAATTTCCATTTGGCTTTCACCGTAAGGGAAGGGTCATGTAAAGCCACTGTGCCCGTGATGGTGGCTGGATTATTCTTCCCTCAGCCTGCTTGTATGTAGGACGAATTGTAGGTGTCTGTCACATGAGAGCAAGTTTTAAAAAGGGGTTGAGGAGAGAGTAAATGAGGGTACTGGCGTCAGCCTGTGTGTATGTGCGTGTTTTGTTTAAGGGTCACTGGAAAGGAAGGAAAAATTTACATTGGACAGGTTCCTGGCACTCTGCTTGTATATGATCTTAATTAATTTACCTCAACAATACTGCAAAATGTGTATTTTTATTTGATTACCTCAATTTTATGGGTTAAGAAAATGAGACTCTAAGAGGGAATTAACTTGCCTAAGATCACACAGTCAATAAGTGACGTCTGGTATTTTAACCTTACTCTGTCAGGGTAAGTCTTGGGAAGTAGATGGAGCAGGTTATGGAGGCCTGAGGGAATATGGTATTGTTTAGAATACACTAAATAATTCAGTATGCTCGACTGAAAATGTAAATGAAAGTTGCAGGATATGAGGAAGGAAACGTAGACAAAGGTTAGCTCCGAGTGACTTTGCACCAACTGAAAATTATGGAATTGGCTCTAGTATTCCTCAAGTTCCATGAATATTCAGGGCGAACTTGCCCCAGACAGGTCAGCATGCAATCAACTGGTAAATCTTATTGTTTCTTCTGCTTCCCCTGTGTAGCCTATTGTAGTGATGGACACCGTCCCACTCTGGAAATTTATGACTTCTTGTCTGGACAATTAGAACAGCTTTCTACCTGTCTCTCTTACCACTTTCATTTATTTTCAGTTCTCCCTCAATAATACTGGAGGTTTAATGTTCTAAAACATATGCCACTTTTCTTTTGCCAAAAGCTCTGTGTGTGTGTGTGTGTGTGTGTGTGTGTGTGTGTGTGTGTGTGCGTGTGCGCGCACACTCTTAATTTTGGGGGGAAGTTTTAAATTCATAGCAAAATTGAGCAGGATGTGAAGAGTTCCCATCTACCCCCACTACCACACATGCACGACCTTCCCCATCGTCAACCCGCTGGGGTGGAACATTGTTACAGCTGATGGTCCTAGACTGAGAGACACATCACAGTCATTCAAAGTCATGGTTTACATTAGGGTTTACATACTTGGCATCATAGAGTATATATAGCCTTTTCAGATTAGTTTCTTTCACTTACTAGCATACATTTAGGGTTCCTCCCTGTCTTTTCATGGCTTTCTAGTTCATTTCTTTTAAGCACTGAATAACATCCCACTGTCTGGATGTACCATAATTTACTTACACATTCGCCTGCTGAAGGACATCCTTGTCGCTTCCAAATTTTGGCATTTATGAGTAAAGCTGATATAAACATCTGCACGCAGTTTCACTTGGGTAAATACCGAGGAACATGGTTGCTGGATTGTATGGTAAAATTATGTTTAGCCTTATAAGAAACTGCCAGGCTGTTTTCCAAAGTGGCCGTATCATTTTGCATTCCCATCAACAATAAATGTTAATTCCCGTGATTTACATCCTCACCAGCATTTGGTGTTGTCAGTGTTTCAAATTTGGCCATTGTAACAGGTATGTGGTGGTATCTCCTTATTTTAATTTTCAATTTCCTGATGACATACGATGTTGGACATCTTTTCATATGCATGCCATCTGTATATTTTCTTTGGTGAGGTGTCTGTCAAAGTCTTTTGCTTATTTTTTAATAGGGTTGCTTGTTTTCTTATGTCCTTTATCAGATGTATCTTTTGAATATATTTTCTCTCATTCTGTAGCTTATCTTTTCATTCTCCCACATTTATATTTAATTAATATTATTTACTTTTTTACTCAAAGCCCTTTCAGAACCCTTTTTAAAAAGTAGCATGTCAAATTTTAAAATAGTTAAACTATTTATATTCTTACCGAAGGTCAAATACCTCATTATGACATTTAAAGATGTCCATAGTTCAGCCCAACTTATGTTTCTAGTCTTATCAAGTGTCATCCCCTTACACTTTTTTTGCCAGCCAAATAGACGCTTTCTTCCTGGAATTCAGACGCTACTGGGAGGAGTATATATTGGTATAGCAACTCTGGTTGGCAATTCGACATTGTATAAAAAGCAAAAACAAATTCCCCCAAACGCACATGTAGAAAAATCTCCCTTATTTAGCAATTCTTCTCTTTGGAATAAGTCCGCAGGAAATAATTGTATATGCATACATGATTGCTCTACCTTTTCTTTTCTAATGGTGTTTGTTGCATTGTTATTTATTGTAGCGAACATTATTAGCTGCTTATGTAATCTATTTTCGCCTTCCCAACAATGTTTGATTTGTATTCAATCATCTATCTCGCCTCCATTTCTTCAGGGCTAACATTTTCCTGCCGCAGTCCTGAAGCTGAGCCTCCGTCACCTTAGAGTGAATCCACATTCTGTTTTCAGTGATTAGCTCAGAAACACTGGCCTATGTGAAGCTATTGATGGCTTTCCCACCATCACAGAAAATCATTCCCAAGTGGACAGACGAGGCACAAGAGAACGTGTGCTGGGGCACTAGCAGAAGTGGTTTCTGTTCTTCTGGGTGCTGCTGTGTTTGTGTGAGGCCCAGAAGGGCTGCTACATGTTTTATCCACCAGCCAAGGGACTAAGCAGACCTTTTGAGGAAAGGAGGACCAAAAGGATCTCAGAGAACAGGAGCTTTAGATCTAACTGAGCCATTGCTAACCCATACCTCATCTCTGGGTTTTAACCAGTTATGTGAGCCTTAATAGTCCACTTAATGTTGTTTAAGCAGTTTAAATTGGATCTTCTCTTTTGGTTGAGTCCATCAAAATTTGTCCTTTATGGAGGGAAACACTGCAAACCTCCCAAATATCCGCCAAAAGAGAACTGATTAAACAAATAATTGTAAATACAACGGAATAGTCAGTATGAATTAAAGACTCTTGAAGAAGATATAATGACATAGAATGATATTCACAATAATTTTGTGTATGAATGATTTTAAAAAGCAGTATACATACGGTAATTAATTTGGGGTTTGTAGGGAGGAAGAAATTTTCCTCTGCCTTCAAGGTCCTTCCTGCTAGTGTAATAATCAAATAGACATGAGACAGATTAACAAGAGAAAATGACCGAAGTTAATTGCGTACATATGTATGGGAACCCCGCACACATGAGAGTCAGAAACACCGCAAAGAAGAAGAGGGAATGTAGTAAGGGCTATGTGACATTCGATGCTGAGGCGAGGCAAGGCTCCCTGGGGCTTCAGAAGGTAATTGCAGGAGAGTATGTGCTCAATGATCAGTAGTTTGCCCTGCTGTGTTGATAGGTTATCTCTGATAACCTCTTACTATGGGCAAGGTCCATAATTAAAATTTTTCTGGATAGTTAAGGGGAGCAGAAGTTTCTCTCAAGCCTCCGGGGTCTAGGTTGCCTTTCATTCAAAATAGTCTGCATACCACTGAGGTACATCTAGAGGTAGCTCCTTCTGAACCCTTCCTCTGAAAGTTGTCTGGAAGTTTCACATCCCAGGAGTTGGGTTGATACATTGTTTTATATCACAGTCTTAAGAAAATATAGCTCTGTTAAACAGCTGTGTCTCATTTTAGGAGGTAGTGATACCGGTGGGCTCCCAATGTTAAGCCTGTGGTGCAAGCCATCTGGTATGGAACAAGAGGCAGACAATAATATGGGTTTCTGAGTTTGGAAGGCAGGCAATCAAGATTTCTCAATGTCAATCTTGAGGCAACTTCAGGTGGAGTATAGGCAGGCAGTGACAGCCTGATAGTTTCCGCTGGTCTGCAATCTACAGTTCGAATGTCTCTGGCGATCTTTTTGTCTTTCTCTCTTTTCTTTTCTTTTCTTTTCTTTTCTTTTCTTTTCTTTTCTTTTCTTTTCTTTTCTTTTCTTTTCTTTTCTTTTCTTTT